>JAUMHL010000028.1:20116074-20218185 GCA_032362345.1 Sandelia bainsii | reverse complement strand
AAGACCCGAAACTCCCAATGATTCCAGGTACATCACTGATGATGTGTCCAGTTGCATCAGCAGATGTATTTACACAGTGTACATTGGGAGATTCTTCTTAATCTGTACAATTGGCTCTAAGGTAAACCCTTTTAAGAGGTAGAGAGAAGGATCAAAACTTATGACTAACCAAAGTTATTTTACAGTGTCTCTTTCTTTTTGAAAAAGAGTGTTAGTCATCATACTGTCACTGAATAGGAGCTGAACTTTCTATTTGCAATATTCCAGTGTCAAAATTATTTAAAGAGCATATGTAGTTCATCAACATTACCAGTGAAGCAGCAGAGGAGTTAATTAATATAATAAAATATTACAGTCACTATAGTCTAACTCGCAGCATTCTAACTATAAAGAACTGGCTCGAGGATTAAACATAAATAGTTTTTCCAATAAGCCAAAATTACCAGTGTTTTGACTAAAAGGCTTACTCCAAGTTAAAACTGTCAAACTTAACCTATAAGAAGCCACGCCACTGATAAAATTAATAGGCAATGAGTTTTCATCCCAGGGCTACAAGCACTGAAGCGATGTCATACTTTAATTATTATTATTTCATTAAGAAATTCTGCATATAGAAAGATCAACAGTAGGTTCTATGATTAAATTATTCATCATGGAAATTTCCCTCATAGTTATAGCTTTATTACAACCCACAACCAGGCAGATGAGTGATATTTTGGTATATTTCTTTTGTCTACTTAAACTATTCTATTCACCTTTTGTTAGATTGCCCTACTTAAGTCCAACCATAAATAAACTAATACACATTATAGGGCTCCTCTTTTTATTTGCAATTTATTATTAAATCACAATAATCTACCCCTTCAAAAATATGTTATAATTTTAAGTACATTTAATCAGCCAAGTGCTACGTGTTAGTGCTCACTAATCGTGTAACCTCTGGCGTGAAATGAGGACGCTAATCTTTTGGGTTGGAGACCTGAGGAAAAATATTTGCGATCAAAATGTAGTTTTGAACATAAAATGTTGCAGTTGTAAGCTTCAGACAGCATGTGGGACTTTTTTCTTATCATTTGCTCCTCAGCCAAACACAACCATCATACCCAAAGTGCTTGTACTGAGTTGGATGTTTAGAATGTGTACGTGTGTGTGTACATTTGCACACATTCACAGACTCTCAATTTGTCCCTCTCTCTCTCCTTTCCTCTCTCTCTCTCTCTCACACACGCACATAAACACACTTTCATACCCAATGGGCTCATTTTGGAATTTTGGAAAGGAGACTCCCACTGCAGCCACAGAGAGAGGAGCAGGTGTGCTAACCCCGGGGTCCGGAAGCCTTCCAATTAAGATACATAGAACCAAAAACATTCCTCCACACTGACCTCGCCGGCAAACATGAATTACATTCACTTGGATGGAAACACACACACCTCTGAGTGTTTCTCTGAGCCGTCCCTCCTGCTGCTCCATCCAGCCTAGTTTTAAATCTATTTACATGAGCTGTGTAATAGCCCGATAGCCTGGGTCCAGCTGTTAAGTGACAAAGATGTAGAGTTGTGTTAGGAAATTACACTATGCACTGGGTGTGTATACTGTAGATGTGTCCGTCTCTCAGTGTGTCCTGGTTTGTGTTTGTACATGTGCACATGTATTCAGTGTTCTATTATTATTATTCTCACAGTATACTGCAAAGAATATGTTTATTGTTTCTGTTTTAGGCTCGGAAGATCACGCTGCCTCCATAAAATTGGAGGTGAGAGTTGAGCACCTGCTGAGCTAAGATACCATTTGCTGCTCTACTGGTGCTGAGCTGAGTTCATGCTTTACTGAACACACCCCATCCAACCAAAATTATTAACTATCATCAACATCATTCTGCTATTTTGCAACATACAGTCATAACTATTCAGCTAAATAAGATTCCCAACCATTTAAACAAATGGATAATACTGATACCACTGTGAGCTGTTTCAGTTGTGAAGGAAGAACAGAGGCAGAACAGTGTGAAAGGAAAGTGAACTTTGATCAAATTTTTGCAGCCTTATCAACTTTATCAAAGGCATTTGTCTCATAAAATCAGGAGACTTGTTGAACATCTCCAAAATGCTCTTTTGTCTGTGCTTGAGTGACACTGGTTTCTGAAAAGTTAATTGCTTCTCGTAGTAATAAAAGGCCAGACTCAAGGCTGTGATTGACATAAATAGAGGTGCTCTCCCCACACACTGAGGTTTTCCACTATGTCCATCTTTGCTGCCAGGTCAGTTTCAGACAATTGTGATTTATTATTAATGACATTCAGGGCACTTCCTGTGACATTCCTTTTATTGGGTCTTGTGCCTTTATGTGGTCCATCTAAGAGAGACGCTTGTCCGCCCATGGTCAGCTTTATGACCTGAGCAGGAATAAATTTCCCAATGTCACAGCCACAGCCAACGACTTGTTTGATGCTAAAGAGCAAATGATTCATTCTACAGTTGTGCATGAGAATTTACTTTTAAGCAACAACAATACAAGCAGCTGTGCAATGAATCTCCATGCAGCGATTACTCTCTGTCCACACAGTATAAGACTTTACACATAATCAGGGACACAGAGTTGACATAGCCATTTGTTAATGTAGCATGTTATGGAAAGAAAGCAGAGGTTAAAACGAGCAGATGAAAGTTGTAAAGATGGAAACAAAAAGGCCTAGCTGAGAGAGGCTCAGGAAAACTTTACTAGTGGTTGAGGCCAAATGGTGATGCCTGATGTGTATTCACTCCTCAGTCCACAAATTCTGCCCTAGCAGCTTTGGGGTTGGGAGATTTTGAAAGTTTAGGAGAAGCGTGTTCATTGGATAGTGCTCCAGAGGTGTGTATGGGGAATGTACCGGAAAAGCAGAACCTCCAACGGCTCAGCAGGTTTTTTTTGTAGACACCCTTGGAAGTGTGTGCCAGGCCTGAAGGTCAGCCTGCCTCCTCATCAGTCCTTTTGTGTGGGTTTCACAGCGCACAAAGCAGCTGGAGGCTTGAGACATGGGGTGCAGGGCACCCCGTCATTGACCACCACTCCCTGCCTAATTACCTCCCTGCCCTGGCCCTGTGTTCATCCAGCCCTCTCCGGTAAGTAAGGCTGGGCTGCTGAGATGGCTGGGAGCCTAGCCTCATTAGATCCTACAGAGTCACTCTGACTGAAGCAACGTGCACACACTACTAGACATCGTCGTACACTAATGGGCTAGGAGGAAAGCATAAGCAGACAATAAAACGCATAAGGAAATACATCACAGAAGCACACATCTACTGTAAGTGTTCACCCAAGACATATTAGTCTTTTGAAACCGTACTTATGGCGGATGTGCAATATAGAAATTAACAGTTTTTTTCAACCTAGGTGTCATGGTAGTGATTCATCCACGGTGCATCTACGTGGTTAGTCCTCTAATGGGTCCACTAAGCACATACACTTATACACACACCAGCACTCCGCCCCCTCCTGTAACTAGCTGTGATTCCCACCCATGTCAGCAGAGTTTCTCTGTCAGCGTCTTCCCCGCCGCGACTGAGATGGAAAAAGCTACTTTACTTAGGGGTCTTATTTGTTTCCCTGTTTGTTTCTCACTGTTCGCTTTCATCTTTATCTTTTATGACTGCCCCCTTCTCCTTACCAAACTCCCCAAAGAGACAGGCATGGGTTGGGGGTGGGGGTGGGAGGGGTGTAAGAACAAGACAGAGGAGGGCTCTTTTGAAGGAGAACGAGGAGAATTGAAAATGGCCAGTGTTGTGAAGGAGGCGAGATGAAGAAAGCCAATCTGACTGTGAGGGCAGAAGAGTGGGGGAACGATAGAGAAGGAAATGGAAAAGAAAGCGAGAGAAAATTCTGTTGGAGCCTCTTCGTCTATGAAGGAGGGAAATTAAGAGTAACAGTGTAAAGTACTGTGTGAAGTATGACTTTGATAGAATAATCCTTACCCAGGGAACCATCTCCACCATGCTCAGACTGCCAGGCTGTCGGTGCAGGCAGAGGCCACAGGGAGGTGCTGTGACAGAGGGGGCTTTGACAGTAAAATTCCTCTCACCAGCAGCACTGCTCGTCAAGCAGTGTGCACTCCAGAGCACAAGCTGTTTTCTCACAGAGGTGGAACTATAACGACACAAGTAGGTCCTATAAAAAACTTTTCACTCACGTAACAATGAGTGGATGGCAGGAGAAGTTTCAAACAGGCCTTGTTTTACCACCTTTTTGATATACCTACCTCAGGCTGTTAGGATCTAACTATCTTCATACAGATTTGTAATTAAGATTGCCCTTCTCTCATCAAGCTTCTTTGTTTTTCCATTCACAGTTTTGCGATGGTCTCTTGTTTGCCAATCCTCCAGACTGCGATTGTTTTAATTGCATTGCACAAATGGAATCAAAAGGAGTGAGTCAAGTGAGAAAGAAAGAAGGGGACTGCACTGCACAAATCTTTTGATGTAAACTAAATGAGGAAATATCTACTCGTCACATTTGCACCTTCATCTTCTTTTCCCTTGTCAGGCACTGATGAGTGTCATTTATTTATTTGCTGGTTAATTTATTTAGCTGCTATACTCTGGGGCATCCACATGTTATAATAAAAAATGAGGTGATTTGTTTTCTCTCTCTCTCTCTCTCTTTCATCAGTGCGCCGCCCCTGATGGTTTGGTCCGTACAGCGAAGGATGTAGGATGGGACTCAGTATATTAATCAAGATGTTGACAAAGTAAAGCATCTTACATACTGACAGGTCCCACTGGTCTGCATCACAACCCATCCCAAAATCCACTTGTGTACTGGAGTCATCCTTTCTTAAGAATCTGCAGAGTCCAGATTCCTTTCTATGTATGTGATCCGTGACAGCTCAAACTGCTTACAGGGGCCAGTTGTTGTCATGTGAAGTCAGTTCCCTAATCAAGTCCTTGACTTTGACCTTCAACCAGCTACTGCAAGGTTTAGTGCAGTAGCTGTGGGCCCTGCTTGTCAGGCCTGGCCTATAAAACGAGTTGGTAAAACTACCCGTCAACACGCCCTGTGGGCTGTTCTGGCCCCCTACTGAACTGAGATCAGCCTCCAAACAGCCACTGTGTGTGTGTCCCTGGAGAAAAATGAAATTCCTCAGAACTCGGCTGTGCAGTAAAAGAGCTCTCTTTCCCAAACTAACAAAAGTGAACTGAGCTATTCCTAAAATCTTTGCTCTCCTCTTTCCACTGTTTCTTTTTCTATCTGGATCCCCCTGTTCCTTTTTTATACCTTCCTCATATGTCTTTTTTGACTGCGAACCTTTTCACCGTTTGCTGCATGGCCTTTTTCTTTCCCTCCCTCTCTCTCTCTCAACCACTTTTTCGTTCAAGGCCTTTTGAGAGGGTCATTCTCCCCTCGACGTTTACAAATGAAAACCACTGGTACGTGACTCCTTCACAGGGAGATGCTCCATTATACTGTGGTTTACTCAAACAGAAGCCTCCCTGTCATTGGCTATAAGCAGGGATACCAGACTCTGAAGGGTTACCCTAGATAGCAGAGAATGCAAGCATGTGGAATAATGGCAGGCTTAGAGAGATAGAGAGAGAAAGAGAGAGAGAGAGAACCTTGCACAATGTTTTTTAGCTGTTTGAAAATTGATTTATTCTTACCGATCCGACAAACCCCATGTATTCTCAACCAATGGATGAAAGATGAAAGGTATCATTTGTCAGAAACCCACTGGTCCACTCATGAGAGCAGAAATTGTTTGTGAACATGGATAAAAATCCCGTATGTACACACCACTGCGATGTGTCATCCAAGTTGCCTTTTCGCTTCGAAACTGCAGCCACTACACTGAGAAATGGGGTGAACTTTTAGGGGCAAGGAACATGTTTCCACTTTTTTGTCCCTCCCCTTTATATTCTATAAATTGCATTGCAGTCTTTCCTCCAAATACACCACTATATTAACCTGTAAAATGTTGTGACAGCATGGCATAATAGAGTGCCTGTACAAAGAATGTGTTCAACCTTTTCAATGTTGTGAAAAAGGAAGAACATCTCTATTTTCTTTCATCCTCAATCCCAGAATGGCTGTTATGTTTTTTCTCTCCCCTGAGGAGGAGTTAACAACCTTGAAGCTTTGTAAACACCGATAGTACGTGGAATAAAAAGTATAAAAGTAAGATTATCAAACGGATAGTTGATAGCAAACATCTGCTATGATAAGTTATCGTCATCTTTTATCTCTCCATCATTTCATACAGCAGTTTTCTTCTTTGTGAGTACACCCGTTTTTAAGTTATCTTGATAAGCATTTGTGTTTTATCACGTTCCGGCAATTGTTTTGATGTTATTCACGATTTTCAGCACCTTAAATGACATGACAGTGGGAGGAAGTGTTCAAAATCTTGTATTGTTAATATTAGTGGAGAGACTAGGGAAGCCAAATTAGTGGGAAATAAAACAAGATGTCTTTGTGTAAGAGACGTCGCAGCAGATGCCAATCAGGCAATCTGAAAGACAGCTCTGAGTCCTGGGAGAGACGTAATGGAGTTCAATGTGAAGGCAAGGGCGCTCTCCTCAGTAGACAACAAAACAATAATACACTGAGCAGCGTGCTAAAATAAAACACAATCAATTCAAACAACACCGCTGTGCTGGGACCCCCCCACCCTCCCAAATTCAGAGGCTTCCAGCCTTTCAGAATCCTGCACAGAAAGCTGGCCCTCCTGCCTCCCGTTGCCTCCCCGAACACCCCCCCCACCCCCCCGTTCACATCCAGCCTCACTTCCTCCCATCATAAATCTGGATAAATCCACAAACCACTGTCTGGCATGCTCCATCTGTCTCCCTCACTCATGTACAGCTAGAGAAAACCTCTCTGCATCCCTGCCTGTCAGCAGGCTGTCCTCCAGGCTCACTTAAAAAAAAAGAAGAATGAAACAGAAAAAGTACCGGGACGGTTCACATGGGAAGACAGGATGACATTACATCACTAATGTTACTCATCTCAGTAAAACAAACTTTAAACACCAAAACTTTAATTTATATTTACTCACCCATGATGCAATGTGATAGAGTTGGGCAGACACTGAGAATGAATTCATTTTTTTTTTTAAATCGTATTTCTGGTGTGAAGATTTTATAGTTCAAATAAACTTATGGGTCATTTATTGAGGATCACCTCACACACGGATTTTTCTCAAACTGCATCCTGCTTCAATGTTTAATGAAACATCTCCCTGCATTGCTTTGCTATGCCGTTTGCCTAAATTTGACATTATGTGCGTTTAAAAATAGGACAGGCTACGTTGTTCAACTACAGACAAAATGTCAGTTTCAATATTTCTGAGTGAGACTGTGGCAGTAAAATAAAGTCTTAAATTTTATGAACAGTGTCAGAGATGTGCAGATGGTTGGAGTCACTATAACAGGCCATTGATATTCACCAAAAGGGAACACAGAAGAAGGGCACCCCAGATCCATGACGGCGTACTAAAACACATATGTACGCATGCATACACACATACACACAAAACCTGCTCCCACAGACCACAGCCCAGCAGTCCAGACTGGGCTCATTGCATCCCACCCACCCCTTCCCACCACTACCACCAGGGCTCTGGCCACACAGTGGGTCGACACCCAGCCACGGGAAGCCATGTGTTAGCATTCAGCAGAGTGAGAAACAACAACAGCAGTGGGCTCATATCATCATCCACCTCACAGCTCCCAGGGCCTGACATCTCCTCATGGTGCTATTGTTTCGCCTGAGTGCTGCTCTCTCGCCCTTTTCTCTTACTACACTACAGTGCTCAGGAAAAAGGCTGCACAGTCGGGGAGGTGGGAGCTTGTGTAGACAGCAGGGGACCCCATTCGCAGACAGACACTCAGCGGCAAACATCAAATGTGATTGGTCAAGGAAGGCAAAGGGGAGTTTGACAGGAAAATAATCTGACCATTCTGACTGCCCTGAGAATGTTATCATCCGTGTATAGTACAACATATATCATAATAGGATAAAACATTGCATTTACCTGTTGATGACAGTGACAGTCCGGGAGGATCCGCAGACATAAAAAAGAAAGAAAATTGTTAGTTTATGTATATTTGACAAGGCAATGTGTGCCATGCATGCATGCAATTATATACAATAAAGAATCCACTTAAATGTACTATTTCCAAAGGGATTAAAAGTCTGGTTTTTGCATTATTTTTAGGTGAAATTCCATCTGGAGAGAATATGGGCGTCTGAGCTCGAAGGATGTAAATTTACATTAGATGGCCTCATGTTGTTTATGAAGAATATCTCATAATAAAGTAACTTCTGTGCTGACCTTGGTTTTGCCAGCCCAAGGAAACTGTCAGGACCACACTAACACAGGCTGGTTCAAGCCACCCACTTTATTGTATGAGACTGCTGACACATATTGATATATGCATGCACTTCCAACAAGTACACTCTTAGTCGCATACAGAGTATAAATCATAAGGGCAGCACAGGCTAGGAGGTGAAATGTCACTGCAAAATAAAATGAAACGGAATAAAAATAAAATAAAATAAACCTGTTTCCCACAATCCTAAAACCTCAATTAATGTACTGTTCTATGCCTTAGTAAGTGTCCTGATAGAGACAGGAAGACCTGAGTGTGAATGCCTGTGGGTGACAGCTGATGGATCAGGCTGTGGTCTCAGGCTAACACTGATTATTGATAAAACCAGGAAAACCACTAGCTGTCCCAAATGACTTTTAAAAGAAACAGCTCCTATACTGTATATGTTTGGGCACCTTTTGATTTATTCATACTATGCTCCCACCAGTATACCGTTTATCCCTACATGAGAACCTCAGCAGCTGAGATTTTTACATTCTGTGTGAAATTGGGATGCAGACGGAACACCACCTGTCATCAACACAAACGGCCTGCTATCAACAAAAACAAACTAAAAACTGTGTCACACCATTAATGTAGGCTACTGATGCAAAACCACATGATCATGTTTGTGCTTCCCTGTAATATTGCTTTCTTCTGTTCCTCGTTTTCTTATTTGTATGAGATGGAAACAATTTATTTCTTCTTTACAAATAACACAAAGAGTGATGCAAAGAAGCATTTGGTGTGTTGGTTCTTAGATGACAGGAGATCCATTGAATTTCATGAATAAATGAATGAATTAAAATTCATCTAATCATACTTCAGGAATCACCCAACACACACGCACTTCCAACCCCTCGTTGCTAGACTGCCAAGGAACCTCCTTCAGTAGTTCCTCTTGCAAACAAACACATATAATCTCGAAGTACACAAGAAGGGAGGTTCACTATGGCAACAGCACGTATCACGTTCAGCAATATGTCTCTTTGTGCACGGTTCTTCATTAGGATTCATGGATCATCAATGAAAACAATTCTTTGTCTCACATTTGGCTAATTGTAGATGACTGTTTGCACAATACGAGCAACATGAAAATATAGACTCTCCATATTTAGGCTAAACAGATTTGTGTACCAAAGCTGCAATATATCTGACCACAAAATTACTGAACGACTGAAAATGAAAGTACAAACATAGTTTCATGTAGTTTCACTGTATTGTAGACTTTGATTAAACATGCATTTCTTGGGACTAAGACATAACTGAATTTTACACCTAAGAAAACTACATCTCACATATTAGCATATACAGCAGTAGCTAAAGGTTCAGATCCACCTTTTCATTCTATGTTTTTGTTTTTATTATTTCTCCCACAAGATTTCAACACAATGAAAGCATATGTACGGAGTTATGAAGTAAGGAAAAATGATGTCAGTAAAGCAAAATACTATGTTTTCAATTTTAGATTCTTTAAAGCAGGTACTGTTTGCCTTGATGACATCTTTGCACGCTATTGTCGATATTTTAGGCAGCTTCAAGAGATACTGCAGTAATCTGGAACAGTTTTCAGTTAACAGGCGTGTCTTGTCAAAAGGTAGTGCCGAGGTAGTGTTGGTTTACAGCAAATAGCCCTGCTCCACTACTGCAGTAATCCAAATCATGGTAAGAACATCTCAACTAGGTGAAGAGAAACCATCAATACTTTAAGGTCAGTCAATCTTGAAAATCTTGAAAACAACCTTAAAAGTTTTTTAGTTTTTTTTCAAGTGCAGTTGCAACAATCATCAAATGCTGTGATGAAAATGGCTCTCATAAGGACCACCTCAGGGAAAGACGAAGACCAAGTGTTACCTCTGTTGCAGAGGAATAGTTCATTAGAGTTACCAGCCTCAGAAATCACCAATTAACAGCACCTCACATGAGTTCAAGTAGCAGACACATTTCAACTGTTCAGAGGAGGCATGAATCAGATGTTCATGGTTGAATATCTGCAGAGAATCCACCACAGAGGGAGACCAATATGAAGGACAGAAACATGATGAGTACACATTAGGCCAGTGGAAATGTGTACTTTGGTCTGATGAGTCCAAATTTGAGACTTTTATTTCAACTGCCATGTCTTTGTGAGAGGCTTGAATGGGATTGTATTTGCATGTAAAAAAAAACAAGAAAAACAAGGTGTGGGGGGGGGTGCTTTATTCATTGCATTGTGGGTGTTTTAAGGCACAATTAACTAGCGTGGCTACAACCACTTTGCAGTGACATGTCATCCCACCTGATGTGCATGAGTGGAACCATCCTTTTTTTTTCAACAGGACAGTGACTGGTCAAGAAGGAGTTTGATGGAGTGCTGCATTAGATGACTTCCACAACCCTATAACCCCTAAACCCAGTTATGATGTGCAATGAGTTGGACCACAAGGTTCAGGAAAAGCAGCCAAGAAATAGTATACTGTATGTGGAAACTGGAAAAACATTCCAGCGACATCATGAAGCTGGCTGAGAAAAAACATAATATATTTAACATAATATATACATCAAATGTTTTTACATGCTTTTACACTTTTTTGCTTAGTACATATTTCCATGTGTTGTTTATAGTTTTTAGAGAAAACTACAGAACTACAGAAAACAACAGAAACTAACTATGCTAACAACTGATTATTTTTTATTATTTTTTATATGATTATTGATTATCTTATTTGATAAAACAATGAGATTTACATTATACTTTATGTGTGAGGACCAAGCCAAGCAACTCATAACCCCTATAAATCTAAATGTTGGCATAGATATTTATTCAAAATATATATAAAAAAAAAAAAAACATTCAAGGAAGGCCAAGCTTTACATTTGTATACTTATTTCTTCTTGACAGCCCTACAGGAGCAAGCTGTTTCAAAATGAGTCTGGAGACCACAACATGCTCTAATTGATATGACCTTTAATTGCTCATTCAGTGCAGAGGAAAGAAGAGGAAGACATCAAGCCAGTCCACTGTGGCTCGAGCTAAAGAGGCGCTGTGTAGATTGGCCTACACTCCCAGGCCCCGTGGACATAATTAAACCTGAATAACAAACACTTATACAAGTGCTCTACTCTCCTGAACAGAATTCTGAAAACATCCAGGACACAAGCTCACTGCTCTTTTAGTTGGTCCCTCAATCAGAGTGGATTTGTTCCTGTGCTGAGATTATAATTGGAGCCTGGACAATTATGGCCAATGTAAATGAGGCTCTGTTATCCATGGCCAAAATTTGGTTAGCTGTAACTAAGCTCTGGGTCTGCAGTTCATCGTAACTATTTAGGAAGATTTGCTTTTTTATCAATACTGCTGTAAAACCTATGAAAACGTTTGAAGCACTCAGGATAAGGATAATATTTTCACAAAAACATGCATACATAGATAGTCTCTAAACTCAACATCTGCATTGTGCTCTTTAACGTTTATAAAAAAGCTTATCTGCTTTTGTAGAGAGTAAGTCAACAGTATTCCACAGGGAGCTAGAAGCTGTCCACGTCCGTTTCGTATTGAGAGTGTAAGCTGAACAACTGGACCTTTGCATGGAATTAGACATCATTAATTAATTTACACTGAGGTCCACAAGCCTCTCCTTTGAGTGAGCGCTCGCTTTAGGTTAGCCACGAGTTCAAGTCGTCCACTGGGGCCATGGCGGCAGCGTGTTTGACTACTATGTATTCAGACCAGCAAACTGCTGGTCACCAGATGATCCCCCTAGTGGGCTCACTGTTGGCCTTTTGCAGACCTCCATCATCTCCACCTGCAGTCTGCCTACACCCCAGAGAGCTCCCACTAGAACAGCTATGAATGCAGGTGCTAGACGTCTAGACGAGGGACTCATTAGCTTTCCTGAGGCTCACCAGCTAGTGATTGCAGAGGCCTAAGCTCCCTCGCCTGGAGGGAGGGGACAGGTCCTGATTGAGAGCGTGCTTTATTACAGGGGCTTAGGTGGGGGCTTCAGGATTAACACATAAGTCTTCCACCTTCATGGGTGCAAAGAGGACTTGTAGTGCTCTGTGCAGCTGGAGGGGGAGTGCAGCACAGGGAGTGAAACGGCTTTTTCTCACTTTGCATTGATAGACTGACCAGAGGCTTAACACACACGTCCTCGAGGTCCGGATGGATTTGTGTTACTTACAGCAGTCAACCTAAAATCTCTAAAAGGCACAGAGAAGTTTTTTAAATGTTAATTCAAGTTAATTAGTTTTAATAACTTTGGCTTTATTGTGTGAGCCTTTGTGTGTCTAACATTTTCAGACATCACTGCATTAAGTAGCTCACAGTGGCCTGTAATTGTTTCAGCTTTGTTTTTCACTGCAGGGCAGAGCTAGTCAAGAGAGTGGCAGCCTATGCCGTTTCCTCTCACGGGTCTCTTTCAAATAGGCAGACCTTAAGCCAAGCTGCCCTTCAAAGTGATGCCTGAGTTTGAGCTACAGGTGAGTGACATTGCTCCAGATGTATGCTGTAAGTTGCTGTACAAAACATTTAATTCTGGGTACTCAGCAATCAGCTCTTGTCTTGAAGCCTATTTGACATATTAAGTTTTCATAAGCAGAGAACAATTTCAGGGATTTCTACATCAAAAGTTATGGTGTGTTTCAAAATTCACATATTTCAAAATAGAGGTTTTCTTTAGTCAAAAAAGGATTTGAATTGCAAAATCAGTCATTTGCATGCCTCCAAAATCAGTACACATTGATGTATTTTTCTAATGTAACTTTCAGATTGTTTTCAAGCCTATTGTTTATAGTCAACAGAAGCTCGCACCTCTCTATATATTACCACAACCACTTTCCTCAGATGATTAAGCGATAAGAAAGAAAGTCAAAACAATAGTGGAACAAACAAGTTTTCTCTGCTGAGCCTTTTGCATAATTATGATGCCTGAAGGCCAACTGATTCACTGAAATCCTTTCTCTGTAGGGGGGAGGGAAACCTAAAATAGCATCCTCTGATTGTCACACAATTGGCTTAGACGGCACTGTGCAGCTGTGTTCTGAGCCTATCTGTCTGTCATTTAACTGATTGCTGCATGTCTGCCAACCTATCAGGTGCATCATCACTGGAATGTGGGCTGCTAAGCATGCCACAAAATCTATCCCTAACTCCTTCCAAAAGCATAGGGACAAAAATTGTGCATATGTATGGAGCACATTGTGTTGCTGCATGAAATAGTTCTTCAAAATGTATTCCGTTTTTGATTATCATAATGCCACAGTGGCAGAGTTCAAAGCTTGGATTACACAGCTGCAGATATGAACATAGACAACGCCACCCCACCCTTCAGTATTAGAAGGGAGAAATAAAAGCAGGAGGTACGAGATAGCAGAACAGACAGTGAGTTCCAGGGCAGTCCTAGTTAATTACTGGGGTACAAATGTGACAAAATACCCAACCACCACTGAAGACTATTGTAATCTGCAAGTACTTTCATGTGTGTTTTCAGAGCTCACAAGAATATGCAGAAACATAATTTAAAGCACAAAAGAACTATATATATCTGCACATATAAATACTGTATTTACATGGTTCTAGATTAGTCCATAGACATAAGTGAGGGTCGAGCATCCACCTCTCTTTCCATTCATAAGCTTTGTCATTAGTCAGAGAATTCAGCATCCATAATGAATGAAACAACGATTAATTAGCACCAAAAATATATGTTTTCAATTACTTTATCACCTTTTGAATTGCAGCAATTTTTCAACACTGAAAATGCTTTATTGATTATCATATGGCAAATAATTGCCCATTGCAATTTTAGCAAGAAGCAAGTAATGACTACTGCAAAATGAAGTCTAGAGAATAAAAGTAATAACAAAACCAATGGGACTTAATAGCCAAACATATTCAGTAAGTTCTGAAATGTGTGTGTCAACTTCATGTCATTTTTTTTTACCAGTGTGTGTCTGCGTATCTCCAAATATTAATTAGCCTTGTCTGTGTATCTGATTACTGACATGCCTGAAGTGAGGGTGATAAAAATGGCTTGTGGTTTATCTTCTCCCTTCTCCATTGAAAAGGAGGTACAGATAAAACTGGTATCATGAGGTTCATGCATGGTGAATCATGTCCACGGTATTTTCTCTCTCTTCCGAAGTCAATAGGCCTGTAACGTGAGCACAGCACCGGGCTGTCCCTAGGCAGGCTGACTGAGACTGCTAATGAAAACAGAGGAAGGGAAGGGAGAGAAAAAGAAACAGAGTTGTCTGTGTGAGCAAACACAGGGAGAAATACCTTCAAGGTCACGGTCAGAGAAAAAAAAAAGAGGAAGTTAGCGTGATTGAGAGACAGAGGGGGAAATGCTCAAGTGACAGGTGAGATGGCGATGAGGAATTTGGGCTCAAAAAGAAAATAAAAACAGTAAACTTTTCTTGTGTACTCTTTGTTTTTGACCAGCGCTGCACACTAAAACACTGGCCCCAACAATATGGAATTACAATATAATAGTTTAAATAATTCTTTATTTTCACAGTTCACTTATCTTTTTAAGTGCAGAGGATTACATGGGCTTTACAACAATAAAAACAACGCAGCGAGAGAATAAAAAAAAGGCAGGCGCTGTATCCTACTGGGCAAACACACAAATGGGCTTTGTTTCATTTTTATGACCATTTTAACATTACTTTATCAATAACAAATCAGACATTTTTTGATAGCTCAGCACTCAAAGTAATAGGCAACAGAGCAATCCATAGAGCATGCTAAAAGTGTTGAAGTAAAATGGGCTATGGCTGCACAGCCATGTAACAGGAAAAGAAATAGAGGATGAGGCCTGTCATAAGGACGCTGGAACCGGACTGTTCCAGAAATGCCCAAGTGCGGACATACACTCAGGCGTGACGTTACAGCAAACCTATTATCTACTGTTCTGTCACTTTGGCTTTCCCACTACAAACTTGGGACCAGATTCAATTTCAGCACCAGAGATGTCTGCTTCTCTGAACATCACAAAAGCACTCTCTCTCTCATACCCTTGCTGAGTGGGTGTGTCCCCTCAGGGAGAAGATGGTGCTTTTTACAGCACTTCACCCAACCTTAAAAAACACTTAGCACCAGATCCAGAGTTGATTTTTTTCCCCCCACTATTAAAGACGTCGGTGCAATAATCAAAAACTGGCTCGCAAACAGAAATACAATGTTTGCAGAGTATGCAACTGTCAAAAAAGATAGCTCCCCAAATGGAAAATGTTTCAGTCATTCAGCTCTCAGGGAATTTATGGCATGTGATGAGGTTATGAGATGTTTGCTTCAAAGTGATACTGCATTCAAGATAACAGTCCAGTCTTAGTGAGCTTATCATTAAAATTCCATCAGAGATATGGCACAGGAAAGGAGGCAGAAGAAATGCCCCAGATCTAAAGACAGGAGGACTTACATCACAGACAAGAGCGATGCTAGCTCAAGCCCCTGCTTTTGATCTTAACGTTTACCTGGATGAGACCTGCATGGAAAACACACCAAAAGATGGACCTGTCAGCTATAGAAGGCAAACTTTTTTTTATGACGACTGGCTGTCTGACTGTCTGTGTCTACCCAGGCCTTACTACCCACCAGCAATCTCTAAACAGGCCACGATATGCCGCTCAGTGAATCAAAGAAAGGTTATTACAGACGCCAGTTTCTCAGACAGTGGGATACTTTAAACAGACCAACACAAACAATTACAGTGTAAACACCCTTGATTGATCACGTCATTTGATGCGAGGGTCAGTAGGAGCTGGGTTGGCAATCACAAGTCAGTCCACAACGACATGACAACATGAACCTTTCAGTCTCTGTCTCGGTGGCTCTTTGTTTCCAGGTGCTGTTCTCTCTCACTCCTTTGGTTTCAATAGCTCAACAATTCACTTGATCAGGCTTTTGTCAAGAGGGACCTGCGTGTTCAGTATTAAACTCACAGAGGAGAATTAAGAAAAGGATGTTACACAGATCAAACCAGAGGACTCCTTGGCATCTTACTCCAATCAATAGGCAGGATAACACCAGCCAGAATCAAGAGGCAAATGAGGACTTATAAATAACCACAGGCATTACAACTGTGGCAGAAGCTATGCACTTTACACACATACTGTTGCACTAAACAGCTTGGGTTGACTGAGAAAATATACGGTTGGTTAGCTGGGAATATATCACATAATTATGCTAGGCTGTGTGCTGTATGTATAGTATGCAAGAACAGATAAAGGCATACTATGCTTGCATGCCTAGTACGCAGCCAATCCTTATTTAAAATAGATGTTACACTCTGTATCAATACATGGGTGCCTTTGGTTTCAAAGGCAGCCACTTTGGATAATGTAAGTGTCCCTTCAGACTATGCACAGTCATACCCTGACTCAATAAAAGTCTGTTTCTGGGTTTCTCAGCTGGTGTGGCCAATTAGTGTGAAATTTTGTGACAGAAGTATGGAGGAGCTAGGACAGTCCTTGTGTAACTATTGATCTAAGTTTACTTGCCTGCTTGGCTACATGTGGGGAGGAGAGGACACAGTACAGGGTTGTTCTCATACAGTGCCTAATTAATAGTGACATAATCTGATGCTATAGCTTAAAGTTGTTGAGGATTTCTGATCCCCCCGCTGGTGTGTGGACTCACAGTGCTGCTCATTGCACCGTAATTGCAAAGCTTTGGCTTGGTGTCACAATTAGAGTGGAAACCAGCCTTATTTTATCCACTGTTATAATCTCTCCCAGACCCTATTTACCCCTCCTCTAGTCTGGTTTCTTTTCTTCTGACACTGTGCCAGTCTGTATGGAATACAGACACTAATCCATCTGACTGCAGGTTTTTAATAGGGGCTCATGCAGGGGCATACTTTAGCGTACAGTGTGGATTTCCGCGGGACAGGTGCAGTAATTATAGTGACAAGACAATAAATATGGAGAGGGATATCTTGTAAAACAAGATTTGTGGTTAAGCATCAATGTCAGGCATCATCTTGCAGCTTGTAGCAGTTTAACCAGGTTAATAAACACTGTCCAAATTTATGGAACTACACGGTATTTGCAAATTATCATTTGTGATTTTTACGGTATTTTGTATGGGGAGACATTTCCTTTTTCTACAGATAGAGGCCTCTCTGTAGTTCACACATTCTGATCATCTGAATGACAACCCTCTCTTTTATTTGATTATTTTGTGGGCCAGAGGAGGACACAGGTGGAACGGCAGAGCAAAGTCATTTGTAGAGCAGCTTGAAAGAACCTCTTCTAGTGTCTTATTAGACCCTGTGGGTCAGACAAAGAAACACTGTGGGAAAAGCACACAATGCATGCTGAAATAGCATCTGACTTCAGTTCACGATTCTGCGCCTCATCTCTGAAGAAATGCTAACCAGCATCTTTCCTTTTTCAACCTCTCTCTGGGATTACTTCTAACCAGTCACCCTCTCAAGGCTCCTCTACAGCGCTTCAGCCAGAAAGACACATAATATTTATCAGAAGAACAAAGCAGCTGCACAGAAAAAAAAGGGAAAGACAATTTAAGTGGTGTCTTTGATAAAGCAGTGTTTTTGAAGCACAGCCCGTTTAGCTTCAACAGGACAAGAGGAAATAGGGATGGGAAAGTGTGTCTCGCGATGGTGCTCCACATCAATACACACCGCAGATACCTGGATGGCTCCCAAACAGAAAAAAAAAGACTCTAAAACCGCCCCACCTCCCTTTAGACTTACGCTCTTTGATCTTCTCCCTCTTGAATGTAAAGATGTTACTGCCTGCACCAGAGAGTTCAAGCACCCCACAACCTCCACCGCACTCACCCACCTCAATATCCACACTATGTGCTTCCTCACTCTTAGTAAACTTTAGAAAGAGGGCAGGGGAACTTTTTCCTCAGCACCAGATAGTCATCTGTACGCTGTACTCATTTTTTTTTTATTGATCCAAGTTTTGTCTTGGTTTATCAAAGGAAGAGGAAACACTGTTTGTTTTTAACCAGCCAATTAACAGGGCTGCAGCAACATCAGTTGAGGTTGAAAAGAAGTGAGATCTAGTAAGAGCCTTCACTGACTGACTTCACTGATTCAATCCGACCTCCTCTCCACATCTATTTTAAATTTCTCCTCCAGAGTCTTCTTTTATTTTATTTTTCAGTGCTTATTACAAGTTCTTGAAACTGCAGAATGGTCTATGCACTTACTCAGATTTTTAGCTGAAGTTAGATGCTTCAAGTATTTCTTTTTGTAATATCTAGATTTGGAGCATTCTACTAAACTCTTTTTTTTTGCATACTGATATTTTAACTAAAACTCAATGGTGTTACTTGGTGGTGTTGTAAACAAAACAGAAGCACAAATGCTGTTGTGATGCATAACTATGTGATAAGCTGGCTAATGTATAACTGCTCCGCAATTAGTTTTGAGCTGAGTGTTCTCTGGTACGATTTGAATCATTAAGACAATAAAAGTTTGGTGATTTTCAGTTGCTGATGCTGCACTTTCGCAAATTTCAAAAATCTTTGGAATGCTGAGGATATAGCATATCCATATGTATTATATTTAAACTCTGTTTATTCACTTTTCATTTTCCGCTCATTGTGTGCTCTTTTGCTGGGTCTATTAGGTTGAGATTGTTGCGTGCGGGAGTCATTTGAATAAAAAGGGAGAAAATAAACAAGATTGAAAAGTTTGAAATGCCTGGATATTCAATTGAGATCTTCTCGTTCAGAAGCATGTCACATATTTTATATTCATTCTAAAAGGGTCCACAACATTATGGGAATCACTCTAACATCCAATTACATGTTTCCTCAGGAAAATAGCTTCTGTTTTGTTGATTCTACATTGATCATTATACAGTAGCACTTTCCAGCTGATAGTTGTATACAACAAACTGCTAGTTTGTACTTTCAAACAGGCTTTTGGCTTGTCTTTCATGGATAATTTAGTTCTATTAAATGTTCAGCAGTAGATAAGACAATCCTTGGCATTGCTGTGTCATCTAACTACCAATAAAAAGTAGACACAGTGGAGTGGTTTCACCGGTCTCAGCCAACTGGAGGTGGGCGACAGTTAGGGCTCTCCCGTCCCGTGAGAACAGAAACTGTTAACACAGCAGTGGCTTCTGCATTGCTGAGTGGTACTAACACGGGGAGGGGCTGTGTAGTGAGAGGACTCACCTCTCTCTACCCTCCAGTTTCCCTCATCGAGCAAAAAAGCTTTCTCTTGTCTCTTGGTCTGATGTAATGTGCATCAGGATCTCTGGAATTCAATTACTGTTCCCTTTTAGCCGCGCCTGTAATCTTCCTGTTCCAGTCATATGCTCTGGGTGCCAGCCAGTGTCACACACTTTTCCCAAAATGATTTCTTTTATGACCAGCCAGCGAGAGCACAAACTGCATGCAGTTATAGAATAGATCTGATTCCAATCACCCTCACCATTTTGCCTGAACCTAATTACGTTACATTTGGGGGAATGTCACTATAAACTGTGGGGGTATAACAGTGTACTCTCTAATGAGTGTTCAATTAAACAGAGCACACCCACAAGGCAAACTGGGCCCAATTGAATGTTTTCCAATTGACACAGTATCTTGGTGAAGTTCCAGTGAAGTCTTGACTCAACAACTCACATTTTTAACAAATACTTCACTATTAAAAAAACATGTCTTCAACCTTCCTTTCAGATCTCTTTAGATTCTACTCAACAAAAAATTAAACCAGTGGTGGTTTGTAGAAACAACTAAATGTCTGGGGCAGTAACTAGCAGAAATACTCTGGCACATAACTGTCTGTACCACAACATGTGGTTTTTACACTTAGACCACGATCTTTAACCATTTGGGAGATGATACACAATGCACAACATGATCTAGAAAATGTTTAGATTTTTGAAAGGCAACGACTAATTATATTTGTTTTCATTATTTTTCCAGGGTGAACCGTCGCTTCACACAAAGTTGCAAGAATCAAGTTAGAAGACAAGCGGGAGGGTCTGTGGGCACTGACACCACTGACAAACACATGGTTGTGTTTAATTATCAAGTGTTTACTCTCCTGCCTCGAGTGTCAATCTCACAGACCCCCAAAAATCGGACACACACTGTGGCCCTGCGCTATTAACTAGAGTCAACAGAGCAATGATCTGTGCCTGGTGTTCCTGTCTTGTGATAGGTGAGGATCTACACCCCCGCCCTGCCGCTTCACCTGCCTCTCCTGTCTGCCGGAGTTAATTTATCTGGGTGATAAGCAGGTAGACGAGGGGAGGAGAGGCCCTCAGACTGAGCTGCACTGTCAGACCTGGCAGACTGACTGACAATGCTAATAGCCCCTTCCCATTAACCTCACCACACGCTTCACCTTTATCTACCACACAAAAGACTGTTTGTTTGCTTGTTGGATGATAATATTTACCTCGTGATTTGGCGGCCCCAGACATGACAAATATATTTGTGCATTTTGAGAAGGCACTGCGATTCAGGTAAAGGAGGGTGCTACTGAAAGGAGACAGTGCTGTCTACAGCTCAAGACTGTGATAAGGACTAATGTTCTTAGCCTAATCTGTAACTTGAAAATGAAAGAATATTCTTGTTTCTCTTTTCTTACTTTTAAATGAACAATGCCCCCTGTCTCACATTATTCTACCATGCTCTTGGCTTACTACCATGCTATACAGTTCAGCTTCATAAAGCACAATGTATCTGCACGTTGCATTAGTGCTTTTAGGCAGTTTATTCTTATCTTGGGGCCATGGCCCTATTATAAAGAAGTTTGGTGTTTGTATATGGACGAATCCTGTGGTGAGCTCAGGGCTCCGGTGCCAGGCAAAAGACTGAGAGATATTGCTTTAATTGGAGAGTTACTGATCCTGCAAGGCATTTGGGTGCCAGACGTTAGCATCAATGCTTCTCGCTGTATTCTGCTGCGCAATCACAAAAATGATATTGGGGGACAGCAGGTGATCCATAAAAGCTGTGTTTTAAAGCCTTGTTAATTATTCCTTCAGAAGTCTAATGAACAATGGGGATAAAGCCTTGTGCAGGGCAAATCTATTTGTGGGAGAGAAGGAACCAGCTCTCTTTCAGATACAGTACTTCAGAGCCTTCACCCCGTCTCATCTGTCAACATGAGTCTATCATTATAAAGCTAACACACATAAGCTTTGTGCTTTGATCATGCCTCCAAGTGTAGCTGGTACAATATTTAACAGTCATGTATATGGTGTTTGGATGGAAATATGAGCTCAAAATGGTGTCTTCCATGCATAATGAAGCAGATGCCGAAGATTATATGGTTTGGCACAGAATCTGAATATGCATAGATTATCTCCTATTTGATTTAGCAGCTGGTGTCTGGGTGCGTCTGTACAATACATCACTTTCGAATACTGGGACATCCGCATTCTTGAATTTAGTTTCAGTCAAGTTTATCATATTTCCCTGTGTGGAACAGACATCATATTCTGTCTTTGGCTGGAGAGGTCTTAATACACAGCAGGCCTGCCAGCTCTTCCACTCTGTAACAGATATAAGAAGAAGGAGATTAGCTCAGCTACCCATCCATGACCTTGATATTACGATGAAGACGGATAAGAGCTTTCCTCTTCCACCTGCCCAAAGCCTGCGAGGCTGTTTAAACAGCAGGCCAAGCAGTCACCATCCATTCAAAACAAATGTTTTCTACTAGAGTTCAATTTTTCAGCCATTGTATTCAGTATCCAAAGTCAATTAATGATGTCATATGCTAGCAGAATAAAACAAATGCTCACAGTGTACTGGAGCCTCCAGAGAGATGATTACGGAGAGCTGAGTAGTTTAGGATGGCGGTAAAGTAGTATCCCTTAGAATCCTTTTTTTATTGAAACTTAATTTCCACACAGTGAAACTGCCTTAAAAAGGAGCACAGTAAAAAAAGAGGTCCCACTGTTTACATAAGGTTTCACTATTTGCCCTCTCTGTCACAAGCAAACTGTTAATTCCTTGCTAACAATGTCATAAGATTAATAGAGTATACTTTACAGAAGGTGCAATATCTGAAACTGAAAAAAAAGACCTTAAAGGAAGTGTTTGAAATAATGAGCAGAGCAGAAGTGATCTGCACTAACAAAGAGATTAAAAATGCAATGTGGAGCTCAAGCATCCCGCAACTGCTGACTGTAGTAAAAGATCCTGGTTAAGTCGCTGCTTCCCTAAGCAGCCACAAACTTTATCTTTTCTTCTTAGACCACATCCAAACTAAGATACCTTTATTTTATGTTTCTAGGATGTATTCCAATTTACAGTAACAATACACTTTTATTCAAAATTAGGACTCTTTATTTATAATTAGACAGAACATGTCTACTGATAATAAATAGTAGTGAAAGGATAATCTCGTATTTTTTTTATTTTCTCAAGTAAATAAAAAGGCTTTGTTCTGCCATTGGAAGTCTAGAGAAAATATATTAATGTCCATTATTGCTCTGCATAAACTACTTTTATGCAGAGCATACAGTATAATACCTACACTACAGTAAGCTTATTGACCCAGCAAATTTTGTGGCCTGGTGTGTCACTAGTTTTACATAATAATGATGTCTTTAAAATAGTGTAGTTATATGTTTCCATTGCCGTGGTGCTACTTGTCATTTTAGTACTCACTGGTTTTTCAGCCTGGATTGTGTGTGTAGTACTTGCTCATTACTGAGTCTCACTAAAAGCACACTTGTCCACTTGTGCGCTATCATGTCATGGAGGAAATGCTGAGAGGGCATACCTTTCTTTTACTAGAATGTACTGAGAGTATTAGTAGAGAGTAGAGGACATGATGAGTAAAAAATGTCTCTCTTACACTGGGCCAAGAAGCTGATGGAATTTTCATGCTAGACTAAATCTCAGATGCATTTGGCAGACACCAACCGCTCAGGACATATTTGTTTGTTACTACGTGGTAGTTAGTTAACAGCTGTTGCTGTAAATTACAGTAAATGTCATGAATTTTGACAGTGTTTTTAATTTAGTTTTATTTTTCTAGTGCCAGGAGGCATGTTGAGAAGATACAAACGTGAAATTCTGGCTTGAGACACGAAAATGTTGTAATACTGTAATAATATTTGCTCAAAAATAAGAAACAAATTACTGAACCCACAGTGCATGACTATCTGTTTAAGGAAAGTATTTGTCATCAGAATATGTTGTGTGAATGTAATGTTTTTATTTTAGTTTGTTTTTTGTTTTTTGCTTTACTGCAATTCTATAATGATGGGAACTACTGAGTGTTTAGGTTTGTATAACACACATGATACAGTCAGTGAGTTGCTTCAAGTTGAAAGGGAGAGAAACTTTCAGGATACAAATAGTTTAAATAGTCTGAGAGAAGACTGTGCTGTGTCCCTTATAAGACCTGCTTATTTAAGTCCCTGGATTTGGTTAATAAAGCTCAAAATGCCCTTTGACCATTAAGTGAACTGATCTTATTTTCAGAGAAAGGCTGGTGATTCATACGGTATGCAGGCTCAAATGCACTAGAGGCTAAAAAAGGAGAGAAAAAATAGGAAAATGATGAGCGAGAGAAAAGTGAGGGCAAAAAAACAGTTGGTGTTAAAGTAGAAACAGAAGAGAGGTATAGATGGAAAACAGGATGTGATGAAAGTGGTGGTATGCCAAGTTTTTCACTGATCCATGTCGTAACAGATGCAGAAAATCTTGGGCTTAGAGCATAAATACATAATAAACAAAAATTAATGGAGGCAAGCGTCATGCATGTGTTTCAGTGGTCTGTGAGTTACCACTACAGTGACTAGAGCAGGGCAGAGGCATCCATATGGATGCTGCTTAGAGAACAGACTTGTTAACATATCCCCTTCACTGCTCCTAGCAAAGCGTTACAGAGATCGAATACATATCAGCCATTTAATAACAACAATACTTGTGTGTGTGTGGGAGAAATTAAAAAAAATAAAATGATACAGCAAAAATGTTCCTGCCAACCATGATGTACATGCCAAATTGGATCAATATCTCTGGGCAACTGTTACTATGTAGTGCAAAGCACTTACAGTATTGTAATGTGCTGTACAGGCTATATATGGTAAGTAGTCAATACCACGTAATGAAACAGTGATACACAGCAGGAGGGAAATACTTCAACATACCATGCAACACAAACACCCTGATAGCATGACAATCCAGCAGATGTCAAAGGCCTTGTATTATCCAATAACGACTGATCACGACTAATTCTGCAAGTGTTCTCAACAGAGTGGTGGAGACGCAATGAGCAGGACTCAGAGCTAACATCTGAATTGTATGTCTTGCAATTAGAACAGACATTTTTTTTCTAACTAGTGCAGCAGAAAACACGAAGAAGTCAAGGATGATGAATTAGTCTAATGATTCCACAGTAATATCACTCAGAGACAGAGCTGGAGGAAATTGCTGTTCCCAAACGAAGAGCCTAAAATTACCCCTTAAGATATGGGTGAACTTTTGCCATTGCATTCTCTGTTGCCATCATTATTCAGTGAACCCTCTTGTTGGGGTTGGTATCAATTGGTTTTCTCACTGCTTCCTACAGCAATCATGGCAACATTCTCATGTTTCCTCTCTCACCTTCTCTCTCTTCTGCCCTCTACTGTTTTGGTGATCTCATGCTATAACAAGCACACAAAGCCCAGTGGGATGCTAATGCTTGATGCCACCTCCCCCCTCCCTCCATCTCCTCTCCCCCCTCTCTCTGCTTGTCACATATAACTGCCCCTCCTGAATTAAGTCTAGGGTGATAGAGGAGGTATGTATTGTATAGCAAGTCTCAGATGGCTGACTTCTGTGGTGGAAGAGAAAGGGCAGGGGGAAACATGATAGAAAACACACCACACACACACACACACACACACATGTAATACCAAGAGGCCTTAGGGGCGAAGGGCATAGGAGTCAACCTGGCGGTTCAGTGGTGAACACTAATTAGTGCACAGCTCTGACCTTGACAAGCCATCCTTTCTCCTCCGTCAAGAGGCAGTTGCTGCCAAAGTGCAACACAGACTGAAAGAAAAGCCTCAGCTGAATGAGATCTATTGATGGCAGGGAGAGCAGTGAAGAGGCAAGGAGACAGGAATAAAAACATTGCCACAACGCTTGACATACTCCCTCAGCAACTTGCTGTGACTTTGGCTTGTTGCACCCTCATTTGAATGCATTACACAACTTCAGAATACAAAAACACAAACCTCAATAAATAAGGCCCGTGTGTTTCAGGCTGTGTCAGACTACGCTGATCTGGGCCTTTCAGCCCACTCTGCATGATTAACAGAGGTAGCAACATTTTGTTTGCATAAATTAGAAACTCCACCAGCTATTCACTTTTTAAGGGTGAGGGAGAGGGAGATACACAACCGATATGTCTTTGTTTGCAGAATCTCCAAAGGCCCCAGTAATTGAATTTGCACAAAAATTCCATGTTTATGCCACAACAAAAGAAATTAGATAAAGCACAGGGAAGCAGCAGAAATGAAATGTGACTGTCACAAATATAACGCAATGCAAAGCCCCTCAAAGTTAATATATTAGAAACTGTCTTTCACTCCTGATGCACAGTCAGCAATAAAGAAACTGAAGGGGCGTTATGTGGATTCTTGTCTCTTTCTTTTATTCTATCTCAAATATTCTGTATGTAATGTAATGTCTCTGTCTCTTTTTAACATCTACCAGTGTATTATTTGACATTTACCCTTTACAATGAAAAACCGCACCTAATAACTTAAAAGAAAATACAAGAAAATAGTCATTATGGGGCAGAGCAGACAGAAACAGTCATATTACTGTTATTACCATCAGTATTACTATCATCATTATAGCTCACTAACCACAACAGAGGGTTTAAAACAAAGCTGAAGCAACTGAGCGGATGTTCTGTAATTAGACCATGTTCAGGCCAATGAACACATTTGTTGGACTGTTGCTATAGGTACTGTTGAGAAGACGAAAAATGGGTCCACTTTGGAGGTGTATTAAATGCCAACAGAAATTTATTTAAGACAGGATTTCACATCTCTGGAAAGTTATGGCACTAACAACTTTGTCCTCTAGCTTAGTGTGGGTGTTTAACAGTATAATTAGTGCAATGCTTAAGTGTAAAGGCTACAGGGTATTCTAGGTGAAATGTGTAATGACATATTCAGAACCCTGAAAAATATATTATTGAGATTGCTATGTTATGTAAAATAAAGGTAAGGTGGTACTGGTATACACATTTTCTTTCAGCATATTGCTGACTAAGGTGAAACAATTTATTTATAATGCATTTATTATTTATAGCACAATATGGAACAATCTTGCAGGCCAAATGTCTAAAATAGTAACTATAGTATATAAACAGAGTCCCTGGTGGTATAATACACCACCAACAAAAAAACAGTAGATACAAGAGTGTAATTAAACTGTGTGCCTTTTTCCTGGAACCATTTTTGCATTTATGACTTTTTCATAAGGGGTTTCATGTATAATGGAAGCCAGACAGAATGGTGTAGAATGTAATGGGGTACAGTCAAGCTTGTTAGGAGGCCAGCCTGACTGTTTACATGCTCGACTTGTCCTGGGTCGACCCCAGTTAACAATTCATGGTGGAAGTTTTTCTATCTTTCAGTCAGTACTCTGCACAAAATGCATTTGGAGCCAATAGGTGTTCAGCCTGTCTCGGTGCACTCACTCAACCCCCTTTTAAGCTGTCTGTTCCTGTTGTCCTCTTCATCTCCTCCTCCTTCTGTGCCTGCCTTCTACCGGAGACCTGCAGGTCAAGGTCACAGTGCCACAGTTGTGGAACAGAGAATTTTCAGGTCAAAGCATCACAGCAATTCAAGTGGCTCAACAAAAAAAGCTCAACTGGCATTTTGACGAGATGAACATGTGTCCAATTTGAATCTTGTTATTTAAAAGTATCAGCAGAAAATACTGAACAGACCATTAATGGTATGAGCGTCTCAAGCACGAACCCTCATGAGTTTAAGTGCTACATAATTAATCAATTTACAAAAAGAGTTAAAAACTATTATAACCAGTGTCCTTGGCGACTAATGGTTGCCTGTGTGGAGTACCACAGTGCTGTGTGAAGTGTGTCAAGTGAGTAGGCAGCCATAAGGGAACTGAGCCGTGTCTGTGTGCTCAGCAGAGTACATCCGAAGCGAAAGGGACATCAGAGAGTGACGACAAAGGATTATGATGAGCATGACGTTTGCATGAGTGTAGGTGTTGGGGTCACTCTACAGTCACAGGGTTAATGACTACCAAGGTGGGAGAGGCCACCTCACTCTCCTTCTGGCGAATCCACATTGTGGAATTTCCCTGTCAGCAGACCAGAGTCTGAGAAGGAATGGTGTTCAGTCCAACGGATAATAGGTATGAACACAGGAATAAAATTTATCATGCATATTAAACCACAAGGCTGACCTCAGAATATACAGAGTGCATAAAGATGTGAAGAACGTGGTGGGAAAACAAAAGGAGGGGTAGAAACCATAAAGAGAGAAAAAGTCCAGGCCTTCTCCCAGCTGGGAGATAAAGATGACTGATATGTGCTCCACTTCCAGCCCAATCTCTTTAATGTTAAGAGGTGCCAAGGATAGGAGAGGAAAGGTAGGTGAGGAGAGGGAATTAGGTACAAGGTAGAGCAACTCTTCCTCCCTCAACCAAGTTTATCTCAGTTGAATTGCAGACATTGCACTCTCTTCATCACTTTACTCAGTCTCGCCTCCCTGTCTCCTCCTATATCTCTGACTAACACGCTCCTGTTTGTGGTGGCAGACAAACACCAACATTGGGTCCCTGGGCAGATGTGCTTCCCAGTGTTGCGCACAGAGAACGGATTGTTCAAATGCTGAATAATTACCATGATAATCATCTCCATCCCACAAGGGTCTGAAAATGCATACCTGACATCTGACATTTGGTACCCATGGCTCCTCTCTCAATCTGCATAATCACATTCCTACCTAATTTCCATGCATATGTTTGGGGGAAAAAAACAAGAGGTTGAATTTTTTGCATTGTGGAGTGGGATTGATAGGAATAAGATTTGACAATACAGTGTATGCACATTAGTGCTGAAACGATGAGTACAGTAGGTCAATCCATTAGTTGATGGAAAGATGGCAGAAAACATACCTAACATACATAAACACATGCAACAGGGGCAATACATCTGTCACACTGTACACCAAAGGTACTGTATCAAAGATTGTGTTAAGACATTGTACAATACTATTTTTGTCATATTTGATGTGAAAGGCCTGTAAATATTACCCATGAAGGGGCAATGAGGCTGACAGTAATTGCTTCCCAGCACTGACTGTTCACTTACTGAATGGGGTGATACAAGAAAACAATTATTTTCATTTTCAAAAGAGATTTTCCTGTACTAAGATCATGTACAGCAATGGGCAAGAATGCAGCAGCTCCTTTATAACAGACTTTGTGAAAGGACAAACATTTTCAATACTATGGATCATTCCCAGGCCATTATTAAGTTGTACAAATGCTTTTACAATTCAGTACAGTCCATAAGCATTGGAACACTGACGGGTTTTTCATTGTTTTGGCTCTGTAATGGAACACACTCAATCTGAAATTAAACAATGACTATGATGTGACAGTGTTGTTTGAGGGTCTTTACATCTATTTTGACTGAATGGCATTGGACTTGTAGACCTTTTAAACTTTCCTGATGATAGGATAATATCACTGGACAATGATCTAGATAATCTTGTCTCTGACTTAATGATTCTAGGTATTTTGTAACCTGGATGATTAAGAATCCTTATGGCAAAAGAACAACAACAATTTGACAATCCTCCTACTTATGGACTGCCCCAAGCATTGTTTTAATGTCATTATCACGCTTTAATTGTTTTTGATTACACTATATAAAACCTGTAAAACTTTGGGGCCCAAAAAGTACTATAATACTGTATATGCCTTGTTATGCAAGAGTTTCTTTTAAATGAAGGCAGTCTAAGTCGAACAGTTCCACCTAAAAAAAGCACCACTCTAGTGTTGAGGTTTTTATCAATATTATAATGAAATGAATAAGGCCATGTCAGTAGCAGCACTCTTGTGTCTGTGCATCAAGAGCAGTTTGTGTTCAGTGTTCAAGTAGGCACTGAAATACAATATCCAATAAAAACACATAAAAACTGTAAGGATTTTCTATCAGTGTTTATCTCTGAGTTTCATATTTTGAACATCTTTCCTCCACTGAATCAGCCTGCATTGGATCTCTACACTGAAACAGCACAGTATATCAATTGTCAGCAGTGTGTATGCTACTGCAATGCTTACCAAGCTTTTTTTTCACACATTACAAATATTTAGAAAACACATTAGGAAATAACAAGTTAGAAATGGTGAGAAGTGATTACGCAGAGCATTTGACAGTCTGTTGCAGTATTTTTAAGGATGATGCCGATTTTGATATCTAAGGGTTTAAAAGATCTCGCAATTTTAGATTTTTAATGCACAGATAAACTATAGTTTTTGATAGGGATCCCTTAGATTTAATTACTGAAGAGTTGTGACCAAGATATGTAAACTTGTTTTACTGTCAAAAACAACCAACAACAATTTATGACCTGACATTTTTAACAAGCACAAGCAAGACATAAAAAGCAGAAATTCTCTCCTTAGTTCATGTCTACAGTAAAGATGCTGGAAGATGCTACAATATGAACTCGTTTTCACTGCTCATTAATTTATTTCCTCAGTGGAAGCAAAAAACGTTACACCAGCCCTCAGAAACTCCTGCAGGTTAAACTGCGCTAACGAAACACTTCAAGAGGTGACTCTGATTCTGAGAGACTCGCTATAACCAGAACTAAAAACACTCACTAGCCTCACAACATCAAGGCTACAAACAACTCATAATGCAGAAGACCGCGTTACACTGGTCCTCTCTCCATTCAAAACAGAATATTGTAAACACATAAATGTCTCTCTTTGAATATAAGAAGACTCAGACTTTTTCAAACCAAATTCCCCCCCCAAAAAATACAGCCTTATATTTGAGACAGCCATCTCCCCTATCCTCAGTACAACACATGGCCCACTCACATATTCACAGCTCTGCAGAGCAGCTTGGCTTCAGCGTGAGCTCCAATTCCTCTCACTCTGAATCATGCTGTGATGGGACAGCAGTCCAGCCTCTCATATTTCCACAAAAGCACAGTCACTGATACAAAGCTTGAGTGGCAGCCAGATCCATCTCTGTAGCTTTTTGTTGCCTCCACCTGAGAGAAAAGCCCTTAAACTGTGATGGCCACTCATTCCCCTGAAAGCTATTGTGGGCTATATGACAGAGTGGCTCAAGCAAAGTGTCGCCCACAGAGGATCATCTGATGTGGTCTACCATGGGGTGCCAATGTTTCATGTAGTTACACACCACAGACCCAACAATGAAGGCCCTCGCCATGTCTCTCCCCCTCTTTGTTTCTCATTGTTGAGCTAAATGGAATTAAGAGCTTTTCTTTTGGGATCCTTTTTTCTGCACTCACCCTTTTGAACAACCTGAGGGGGATTTTAACATGCTATTACCCTTTGACACAGTGCTGTATTGGAAGTGGGAGAGTTGTGAGGTATTTAGCCGGGGCTCCAGACAGTGAAATGGAAGGCAGGAAAAGACCCGTGCTCTCCTGTGTGAAGAGATGGAGAGGGCGCCTGGGGGCAGCAGGGGTGGAAGGCCCCAACCTGGGCCCTGTCCACTGCAACCTGCCAGACACAGCCTGAATCCCATTTATTCCCGGTGACCTTAAATAAAATGCTGGCTACCCCTGTGGGCCCCATGTGAGGCCAAAACCAAATGGGCTGTGTTCTCTACTCTTTCTACCCCACTGCTAGAGAAAATGAGCTTTATCTGTGGGGGAACTTGGGGCCATGTGACTAAGTGCCCCCTTCCCTGCGTGAGTTTCCCCACAAACTCCATTCGGCAGTTAATCTGCAAAGCTGTCGCCTTTTAATTACTGGCTTTTGATATTGGAGTGCTCCAATGTGGAAGCCTTTTGATTCATGTTGCAAAGTTTCAGCGTATACTGTATATAACTAGGGCAGTGGGACTGTTTGTAATTTAAGACATATTAAAACTCCTTACAGTGAAAATGTACACATACACTCATCAAACGCATAGTCCCCAAGGTGACATGGGAGCTGTCTGACAAATGTGTGGGATAATTACTGCAAAGGAACCGATATAAAATATGTGATCCTGGTTGATTAAGTTAGGTTGTCAAAGCACTGGGCGGTGAAAAGTTTCAGAGAGGTGAGAAATTAGACGAAGCTCTGTGTTTGTCTTTCTGTCTGTCAAAGACACACGGTGAATAAAACAATGTATCACAGATTCATATTAACTGATATTCGAAACTATTTAAAACTGGTAGTTGTAATGTTTTAGTTAATAAATCACTCAACTCATGACAGAGCCACTGGACTGGAAGCAATGATTTCACACCATCCTTGTATTTTCATGCATCAAAATTAAGCATGAGCTCAGATGTATCACACTTCGCTAGCTGCCACATTTGCCAGGCTTTGCATTGATTCGTACAAACAGCAGGCGTCCAAAGCTGTACACAACAGCTCTACTGCATTGATTTAGACAGCTTGCCACTGCCAACAATATTAAGTAATACACCATTTGTATTTGACCTTTAATTCAATTGCATTTTATTAATTGGTTGGATTATTTGCTGATTTATTTATAGATATGGATTTGTTTAAATTTCCCTCGCAAACTAAGAAAGTTGCCTATCCATCAAGGGCACCTCTTTGTCACATGAACCCATGCAGAGTATGGGTGGATTTCAAGTGCCCACTACACATCCATGCGGAGCCAAAGTCTGCATGAGCAACTCTAATTAAAGTGGAGTTAATCACAAATAGCCGGATAGGGCCACAATTGAGGCATATGTTAAGAATAAATTACTAATTAGAGCAGCAAGCAGTGAGACAAGTCCCAGACTGCTTGGGAAGTCTTGGCACGTTACTAATATATGAAAAGGTATAAACAAACAGCAATCTGGTTGTTTAGCTCCTCCATCCCACTTACAAGGATCCAATTATGGCAGATCCCTGGAGCCGCCAATACAATCAGGCAAGAGTGAGTCTGCGTTATGATTAACTGTGAAGGCCACATACTCTCCGTGGCTGCTCCAGCCAGCCAGTGGGCTTCCTCTGACAGGGGCGGTTATGTGGCTCAGTGAGCCCCAGGGCTCCACTCCCATAACAGGCCATTGGAGAGCCCAACACAACAGAACGCAACAAGAAAATACAGCCCAATTCTCAGATACTGCATTCACAGTGTTGTAATATGTGCAGACGAATTCACTGGATGGCTTGCTTTTATAGGGCACCCCATAGGGTGCGGTATAACACACAATTAACACTTGAATTCCTTGAACAATGCTCATGGCACTGATGTGTTGGGGGAACACACCTGTTTCTCTCTCAGCACCTTATGACTTATGGCCAGTATGCAGGTCCTGACGTACAACTGAAAAACTGAGCATTTTTCCTTGAACACCATTGAGACAAATATGCAGCTCAGGCTTCACATCAGCTCACAATCAAAATATTACAGAAGCTATTAATCTTTGTTGAGAGCATTTTGTCCAATTAGGTGGTAGGTTTAAAGACTTGAAGCCCCCATCTGTGAACACCAAAAAGCACAGGCAGCCTCTGTACGCAGAATAACTGTTAAACAGGATAATTCTATATCAAAACCTCTCCAGCACAGCCCGCATCCATACATCCAACTGTGCTATTCACCACACTTTCAGCAGGAATATCAGTGTGTAGCCAAGAGGTAAGCTGGGCGATGGATGAAATGTGCTTTTTTGCCATTTATCTTTCAGTGCTGGAGGTCGTGTACAGTTAGCCATCTGGATCCTGGGGAACTGTAAAACATTCTCCCTGATACCAGACTGCTAGGAGACGCAAACACCTCACACACCTGTGCACAGCTTTACTACATATATAATGGAAAAAATTACATGGCCTTATTCTACATTCTTTTCCACATAACAAGTTTAACTGAGCTTGTGTTATGTACTGATAAGTTGATATTAAAAAATATGACATTTAAATGTTGCTGTTTTTGTCTTTCTCTCCCCCACAGGTAGCATGCGGTACACTTGTGCAAACTCAAAGTAGAGAGGAGATCAGTCAGATCATCACCAGTTATCCGGCGCTAACAAGAAAGACACCTACAGGCACACTACTGGTGGTGAACAGCGTGATATAGTCAGTCCTGCACACACACACACACACAGATGTACACACACATACACTAATGTGGATCTCTGCAGGTGAGAACCAGTGTGATCCAGCCTTAACTTTAATTTGTGTGGTGCTGTCACAAGATTCTCATAACAACACAGCCCACCTCCGACACTTTTGTTTCCCTAAGTCTAATGCTAAAAAAGAAAGGCCTCAAACTCCACTTCAATTAGAGATGCTGGTTGGTACCAGTCCTTTTTCCAGCAGGAAGCTACACAAAGTTCATCACAGTCCATCCTTCCTCCTGCCCTGCTTCGTCTTGTTTATTTTCAATTGTAAATGTGTCCGGCATGACTGTGTGTGTGAATGTGGGTTTTCCGGTAGTAAACCAACACTGGCCAGCCAAGTCTGTGCTCCCGTCCCCGATGATTAATATGCAGGCTTACGGTGGAGCAGCAAAGACAAGGGGGAGGTCGAGACTGGAGATTTGTCTGTGGTTTAATTAGTGCATTCCTGGCAAATTCACTATCCGTAATTATGGCCATGGTTCTTTCTGACCTTTCCAGTATTTTCCGCATGTTTGGCTTTTATCAGATCATGTTTTATTCAGGATCTTTGTTGTGTACATTCTGTTCAGCTACTGTCTCTGCTGCACACACACACACACGCACACACACAAACACTTTACAGGATGGCCAAATGACACTTCCATCCTTCGTCATTTCCCTTTGATTCGTTTTCTGTCCCCACTCTCTGAAATTACAAGGTTCCACCATGAAGTGATGGGGCCAACATGGCACAGAGAAGCTTGTCCAGAAGGCAGGCATCCATATTTATAAACATGTCATTCTGTTTGCTTTCATAAAATTCAATTTTGCACCGATGAGAAAAAAAACATTCTAACAACATATGAATAGCTTGCCTGTGTCCCCATCAGCCACCCAACAGACAGAAAAGAAACTGTATTTTTTTTCCTCTGAGGTGTGTCAGGGAGGAGATCAGAGTCAGAGTCAGTAAAACATATATTTCAGCTGGCAACCCTGCCTCCTAAAAATTGCATTTCTATACAACTAAACTGCAATCACAAATATGTTTTTGCAACCCGATTAAGTTTTCTATAAACATAATGACCATATACACCATACATATATAGATCATACACTATGTTAATAATTAACATATCAATTAAATGTACACAGGTAACTTTGGCCTATTTTTGTCCACCAAAATATCTGATCTACAACATTTTGTTTTGTTTTCTGAAAAACATCCAATCTTGTGATACATCATCCAGATTTGTGACTCCAATGTTATTAAAGCTTTTTGTGGTTAGATTCAGGCACTCATGGGACTGGGTGAAGGTCAGGGAAAAGTTGTGGGCTGGCTTAATAAAGACAATTGTAACAGTCACACATAATGTCTGTATCAAAATTTAAACAAAAACAGAATCTTTCTCTAACCCTAACCAAAGTGCTTTTCTTGTGTAAACCCAATCTCACAGAGGACTCTGGACTTAAACTTGTGTCTGCGGTTTGTCAGTCCTGCTCAGTATATGCCCTCTATCCACCCCAACCAACTCCTTGCAACTCGCTTTCCATTAATAAATGTAGTACTTAATTCATTCAAAAAATATGTTGCATCACAACATAATTATTATTAGGCTACAAAAACATAATCACGGTTGCAGTTTAGTTGCATAGGACTGTTAATTTTCAGGAGACAGGGCTGCAGCTGGAAAAGGGCAGGAAAATTCTCATGAAAAATTAAAAAGAGTTCAGAGCTTGCACATCAGTAATTCTAATAACAAGCATAAAACTAGCTTACCAGGAGATTAAATATGTCCACCTAGGATCTGTCATAGTTTGAGATATATAAGTTGTATTTCTTCTGTCTCAGTTATCAAAATGCACAGACAAGAATAAAACAACAACTCAAAACTGAAATGTAGCGCACCATAAGCAGTGGTGCTCTGCAGTCATTCACAGGTATAGCCGGTGCAAACTATACACACGATAAAGAATCATAAGGGAAGTCTCTACAGTATGCATGCACATAGGCACATACTGTACACACAAACACAAAACCACACATATAAGAGCAGAGGCAGCTCTGGGCAGATTTGGGCTGCCAGGGCCCCTGTGGGGAAGCGATGGCTTCCTGTTTGCAAGCCTTTCTTTAGTGAAAATGCTTAAAACGGGCCAAACGAGAGCAGTGCTTATCCAGCAAAATTGCTGCTAGATGGAGCAGAAAGTGCACAAATTTTCTATGACACCCCAGTAATGAGGTTTTATATTGACCCAGGCACAGTGAGTGGAAGGGCTCGTTGCTCCTCTTCTCCTAAACTCACCTTCTATTTGGGGACTCACTACAAAAAAAAAAAAAAAAACATAAATAAATAAAAAGTACAAAAACAGCATGGACTCAGACAGGTAGCAGAGCAAAAACACACACTACTAAATGAGAGGCACTCACCAAGTATTCACAAACCTTCATTATACTGCAGCTTTTTCCTTAAACTGTGAGGAAGTAAATCATTTTCCATTTGCACTAAAGAAACATGCAGGATTTTCTTCCTCAGAGCATCAGAGCTGTTATGACATAAAACTATACATAATTTTTGTTACATACATAAGCTATAATAGTGGAGGTGCACACATAGACCTCTTCAGTTTCATGTATAGCCTATGCATATGTATGTATACGCTCCATGTATATACTTCACCTCTTCCACACTGATATACAGTTTGCACTTAATATAGATTTAAACACTAATCAAAGCACAACTTTCAATGGGTTATCTGTGGGAAGCAATGCACACTATTATGCACAGGTCAAACATTACGCTTCCTCCATTAATTTTGAGCTGAACAATAAGCTAATTAATTGATTGGTTGAGTGAAAGAAAATTCATTGCCAGTTATTTTCATAATTGCTTACTCATTTAAGTTTTTGGGGTTTTTTTATAGCAAAGATGCTGCTTGTTGTTCCTTCTTCAGTGTGATGATTTGCTGCTTTTCTCTGTTTTATGTAACTGTAAACTGAGTAGCTTTTGGTTCTGAACTGCTGGTCAGACATGTAAAGGTGTCACCGCGGGCTCCAGAGAATTGTGGAAGGCGTTTAGCACCACTTGCAACCTACTGTGCAACATCCTTTTCAGTGACATCACTGACAGTGTATTTAGCTTCTATAAAAATATTGTAGTAAAAATAGTATTTATTGAACTATTTGCACACAATATTGTCTATCTTTAAAGCATGAACTTTCATGTAAATGGATGTAAAAGGTGACATTGTCATGAAAAGCATGTTTTGGATTCATATGTTCATTTTGTTAGAGTCTCCAGAGAAGGACTGTTCCTCCTCAGACACCAGCCTGGATGCTCCTCCCTGCCCATTAAACTGTCTGCTGATTTTAATGGAGGTGAGAGAAACTGACGTGATTGGCCATTATGAAGCCTGCACTGAATCCACCTACTGAAAATATATTCCCTACGTCTTAATATGTATTGTATTAATGTTCTTATTCTGCCTAATCTTCTGTATAGTTTGGGCTGCACCAATGTTGCACTTGTTCCTCTACTAATAAAAAGTGTAAAAACCTTTTGGTCACAGTCACGTACTGCAGGCTCGTGACCACTCCTAAGAAATTATAAACACAGATCTTACTCATTCAAGACTCCATTTATCCCCCAATCATTCCAAATGAAACACATTCTATGTCATATATCTACAAATATTTCTTTCTCTAAACCCGCATGTGTACCTTGCATTGATTACTGACAAACATACTTTTACACTCAATAAAGACTGTGTGAACAAACTGACTATAATTGTTGTCTTTTATACGAAACTGTACAAACAGAAGTGCAGAAGCTTTGATAACAGTGCATAGTTTTCGTTTGATCAGAATCTCCCCAAAGACATCTCCCTCCCAGAATCCTAAATGCCTGAGGCGGTGGCCCATGATTCACGGCTGTGTATCCCGGAGCTGGAGCAAGTAAAGGTCAGTACTGGATATTTGTGAAAACCAGGGGAGCTGCTGATGTCTGAACAGCTATTGTATTCATACAGAAGCATACAGTACGTGTACCATACGTGGACTGTGGCCTGACACTGACATTCACAGCAGAAAGAAAGAACGACTAAAAACAACATCTAAAAACAACATATATCTATCTGCTGTGCCTGACATTAAGTGAGGCTGAATATTGGTGTCTTGTGAGCGAAGGCACAGCAAAACATTGGCCTGGCACTCTCCTTCGCTATATTTTTGTATGTCCATCAGGCAAGCACCAAGCTATTTTAGGCAAATGCATCACCAGTGAGTTTTAGCAAAGTCTGCAGTTCTCTGGTGAATTAAAAATGTATGCTTGGATGGAAATAATGTTGGTATACATCATAATTATTACCTTTAAGGGAAGCTCTTATTATTTCAAGAGAGAAGGGTTATTTCTAAGAATTATTTTTCAAGAATTTTATTGGTTCACTAACAGTGGTATCTGCCTTGCATTATTCTTTCCACTGCATCTTAGGTCATTTAGCCCTGTTTGCTGTATGATCTGTCTGAGGTGCTAAGATTCAGTCTGTGCTTTCTGACAAACATAAGCCTCAAAGGCCACTCACAAAGCATTAAGAATGTTTTCTTTTTGACAGACATCAAAATGTGACCTTTAAATGATTCTTGTTATCAGGGAAGCTGAACAAGAAAATCAATAGAATGCAGCTGGAGCGCATGGATTAATGCAGGGCAAATTGATCATTCCATTTCATTTTCATCTTGATTTGATGTGCCAGCAATGCACACCTAATCTGACCACAAACTGCTTTTAACACTTCACAGAGGGAATCCTTTGAGCAGAAAAAACAAACAAACAAGAAGCTAAACAAGCTTCTCGGTTACAAAGACGGTAGGGCAGGAGCATGAGCCTTTACTGACAGTTAACCTTAATAATAAAGCCTGTTTTTTTTCCCCCTTTTCCTTTCATCACATCTCTGTGCTTTTTATAGTGTGCCTGAGTGCTGGTGTTCACCACAGGGAATACACAATGGCAAAGCTCATTGTCTATTTTACACAGTTTATGGGTCCATCAAACTGCAAAAACAAATACATTAATCATCAGAACAGACTGATAGATCATTAATTATTGTACCTCACTGTTGATGTCACACATTGTTGAATCCTTTCATGGATAATCAGAACACTTTGGCAGAACTTTATTAAACAAACAGTTCATTTACAAAGCCATGTCTGCATGCAAAGGCACCGAGTCAGAGCGATAAAAGGCAATATTTTCTTTTAAAGAATCTTTCAGTAAACATTGAAAAGAATATCTCCCACAGAAGAATTGCACTATTTTCCCATGCTGCTTCCCGTACACAGCTGAGACTGGGAGCGTATTACCACTGAAATGCCAGAGCTCGACAGATAACTGTGATAACAAAGATAGCAAATCTGGGAAATGAAAAATGGCACTTCTCTTCTACAAGGAGATACATCAGTGTTTATTAAATCAATGCCAGACAGAGGAATCTGAAGGTAAAATAATGAACCACTTATAAATGATCTTTGCTTCGCTGGGCCTTACCTGATCAGGGTGTTCAGGGACCACCAATGCGAGGCATATTAGGAGAGGTCTATTAATCCTAGTGCTTCTCATAGCTGACTATAAAATGGGTGAGTCCTCTGTGACTTACTAGGCACATCCTTTTTAATTTTTCAATGTAAAAAAAAGTCAGCCACACAGCTCTCATTGATTGGCTGTGAAAGTTTAGGTTGTCTGTGTATTTCTGCTGTAACAGTGTGGATATTTCATTATGGTGCTCTGGGACACACATTACACAGCTCTGCTACCTTTCGCACGGCATCCATGGCAACTAGGGAGGCCACTCTCCCCACAGAAATGTGCGTTTAATTGAGTGACATCTAATCAGGCGGCGAAATACAGCAGTAGATTCAACAAAAAAAAGCCACAGCACAGCGCTTAGTTGTGGTGTTGACCGACCTACAGAATATTAGTCTGGTTTTAATGAACAAAATTACAGGGTTGGAGGTATTCCTCAAGATATGATGAGCCCTTCTTAAGACTACATCAGCTTGGGGAGGAGGCATGTCTTTGATGTGTTGAAATTACTGGAGCTGAGAGGTCTCACAAGCTACGCCTTAACACATATTAAACAGGCTGTACAGGATGAATTTTTCACCGTCATCTGTTTTTCCTTTTTTTTTCATTAGCTTGTTGCATCTTTTACCAGGCTTGGCTGTCTGCTATTTTCTTCTTCAAATACGGCTTGTAGTTTAACTGAAATAGCATTTCTTCCTCATTATCAGACATTGAATCATTGCACAGAGGGACACATTCAACTCCCTTCGACCTAAAATCACATGTACTGACAGCACTCTGTGGTGACATACATAGATAGAGGGGGGTAAAGGCATAGTCTCAGTAAATCTTCTGCCTGCCTTTGGGGAATCATTGGAATTCATGATCTTTTCTCAGTGTGCTAACAATAATCTTCTGCTCGCCCTGTCTCGCACATCACCAGGCATAGCAAACACTTGTCTTCACTGAGTCTCAGGCAGCATCAGGTGCTCCTCAACATGCAAATCTCAGGGTCTTGTCGCTCTTTGTATTACAACTATGTCCTCAACCTTTTTCCAGTCAGTACCTTTTTACACAGCTGGATGATGAATCCAGTGCTCATAAGTGGCAAGCTTGACACATACCTTCACTGTCATAGAGGATTTTACTTTGATACACCTTTGAGCTGCAAACAACTGGCAAACACTGGCAAATGAACCAGTTGTTGACGTTTGTTGGCGTGCTGTGCATTAAAATAATTCTCCAAGACACATTTTAAGGCTCTTTACATGTCTCTACTAATCACATTTCTCCACTCCAGGAACAACTCTGTTGTTACTATGAAAAAAGTACAAGATCCTTTTGTTAAGTTTGTTTGTTAAGTTCTAACAAATGTTTCTGCAGTAAAATCTGCTGGATAAATAAAATGCAACCCAAGTAAAATTTGTCTGTGTTTGTATATTCCACTATGTGCATGGCTGCAAAGAGTGCTCTAATTGGAACCTTAGATAGATGGTACTAAGGGTGTAGCTTCTGCTTTTAGCTCAAGCTATACTAACAACTGAACTGTTGTCATATGAGTTTGATACTAATCCCAGCATTGAACTTACGTTCTACTTCTTGTTTGTTTGTTTTTTCAATTTACTCCAGCTCATCTGTAGTTTTAATAATGAAATAGGAATGACTTTGTTATATGGGAGGCTCTGATGTCATATGTTTAAGTTATTTAATTATGTTTTATGTTTGTTATGTTTGTGTCTGTGTGCACTCTAAGACAAATGTGCTTTTGGGCACAATAAAGGTAAAATGGAGGCTGAAGTAAACATTAGAACAACAGATGGTTCTGATATAGTAAATTTGCACCACACCACTAAAAGAGGTTGTGAATATGTTATGAGTCCCGCTGAAGACAAATAAAGATATAACCATATGCTCAGTTCCATAAATGAATTGCTGACATTTTAACTACTGTTTATCATTATGTTTTGTTTAACACATTATTACATTTAGGTGTAAACTTATGGCAAATTTAAACAAAAGACATTCTAATGTTTCATATGTTTCTTGGTTGAAACTGAGTAAGTAATTGTGCAATTATCCTGTATCTTCACATTTCTTCATTAACGTTAGGACAGTAATCTGGCGACTGGTTTGTGATTGCAATCACATTCTAAAATGTTTCTAAGGCGATGCGTCTTATCACACTCATGGTATTATGGAACCATTTCATCTGCCTCACCTCCAGCGTGAAGCTTTGATGGTGTCAAGTGGGAGACGACAACCAATTAAAAGAAAATCAGTCAAACAACTGGGGGTCAGATCTCAAGATGCTCCCAATCACTCATAATTTCCTGTTGTTATGCTGCATTTCCACTGCTCCTGATTGAAGTCTGATAAGTTATTGTGCACAACAATGGTCAGTGCACACGTGTATACAACTGCATTTAATCAAAAATAAAGATAGAAAAATAGAGTGCTACACCACAAAAAAAAGGCAGGTGGCCCTCAGAGATTAACCATATTACCTTAAATAAACAAGAGCAGAGGTGAGAGTACTGCCAGCACCTTTAATAATACCTGTGCCCATGACATTGCTATCTGTTTGGTTTTAGGAATACAAAGGCTGAGAAATGATCGGAATGCCACGCGTGGGGTCCGGCAGGACAAGGCAGTAGTCCTGATAGTGTTTCTGTGCACGTCCTCCTCTGTTAGTCATTACTGTGTGCAGACGAGGGGTGATGTTTACTCTGCTGAGACAAGCAAGTCTACTGCTCTGGGTTGCAACCTTGTGACTCCCTTCTCCCTCCTACTGCCAGCTCCCCTAACATCTAGCCCTCACCCTGCCACTCCATGGGCTCACTGGACTATTGCTGCTGCTGAATGCCGACAGTGTACAAGGACCAGGTTTTTGGGATAAATCTGGAAAAGAGGATGATGCATTTCTGTGCGTATTGTCTGTGTGGTGGCTGTTGGGTAGATATTTCAGGAAATAAAAGCACAATACACACAAGGGATGTGATACTGCAATGCATCGCTGAGCCATATTTCCTCCCTCTGTCTTTAGTTTCCTTGTGTTGTCACTTTCAAACATTACCTCCACCCACACACATACGAGAAAAAGAGAAAGGAAAAGAGAGATGGTGACAGAGACTTCCTGCAGAATACATTGTATGAAACAGAGAGTTGTAATCCTTAGTAAAAGATAAAGAGAATATATGTTTGGGAGGTTTATCACATAAAGATGATGAAAAGAAATGAGAGCATATAAAAAGGAAATTAAAGATGCCAGCAAACAATTGACATTTGATTTGTGCTGAGCTAATGGCTCAAGGACAGTCAAAGTAATAGAGCCCAGACAGAGAGACATTTGTGAAATAAAAAAAGGACACAAATAAATTAACAGAATACAACAGCTATAATGTCACAAATCAAAACAATTATAATCATCAACAAAAATAATGTCAATGATTATGATATATAATGGCAAAAGGGTAAAATCAATCAGAATGCACCAAATAAAAAATGAAATGATTACCAAGCTTATGCAGCAGGTCAGGGGTCAGAGGTCAAGTTCAATATAAACACGGAAACCATTATGGCGCCTGCATGGATGTCTCTGGAAGAAATAAACAAGGAGTTGATGTAAGTACACTTCACTGTAAGTGCTGTTTAAGTCCTACATCTACTTGACAATATGTAGCACTCAAATATTGATGTGACACAATGCTGTAGTAAGCACTGATTCACAGCAGTGCACAAACCAGAGAAGCTCAGTTTCCTTAAGTGGTGGTGGGCTATTTTGGGATTTAGTGAATCACAGACACACTTATTCCAGCCTTTTAAAACAGAAAGCATCTTTTGAGAATGTTTGAGACCATAAATTAAGTGTTTGCTCATTTCAAAACCTCTCAGCAAAATTAGGTAGACTAAGCAAGGCACCAATGCAATGCTAAACCATCACTCGGTCTTTGTGATTCATACTTTCATGACCACCCCTGCTCCTTCACTTACACACAAAGCAAATTCTGAGTTTGCACACAGTGTAGACACAAGTAAGAAACGGGTGTTTGATTTTTTGCTCAACCCCACCTCCCAAAAAAGAAAAAAACAATCCTATAGTAGCCTAGAAAACAGTCTGTGAAGCTCCAGCACGCTGGAGACAACAAAGGCATTATTCTTTGCCAAATAAAGAAAAACGACATAAATGGCTGTGCAGTCAAAGCAGAAAGTATTCATCTATTTAAGTCTGCACATTCTGTTATGGATAAAATGCTTCACATTTATTTATTTGATATTATTGTGTGCAAAGTGGATAAGAAATACACCAAATAAAATATTATTCAAATATGGTGCTCTAGAGTTGTTCAACATATTGAACGAAATCTTCAGTCTGAAAGTATTTCTACAGTTTTCCTCATACATCTCTGTTCGTATAATCTGTCTCTATCACTGACCACAGGGTCAGTGACATTGCATCTCCATATGTTTCACCACAGGATACAAAGACAATCCAGGTACTGGCATTTTGAATGGAACGTACTGTCCATGCACATTTAAATACCAGCATGCATAAGATGCAATAACACAGAACTGCAAATTTTACAGGTGAGCCCAATAAAGCACCCGCTGAAAACACCATCTCCTCTTCAGTATTATAGGCTGATGACTCATTTTTAATTGAAGCCCAAGAAGCTGTACTTCCCGACTATTAAAGCCTAAACCTAAAGATCTCCTAAGAGGCATCTAAGGAGCCAGATGTCATATTTATTAGATAGAAAGACACAATATAAATGGTTTTACAAAGAAGAATCGTGTTGCCAAACCGTCAACTCAGCCTGAGCATGAAATCTAAACAACATTAGATGTAAAACAACACTCAGCACACATTAGCCCCTAAGGCAACACATTAGTAACAAAAGGAGAGAGGAAGAACCTTCCAAAACAATCCTGGGTTTTATTAGTGTCTAGCCCTTCAAGAAGCTCACGCTCCCAAATAAATGCACTTTGAGATTCTCCTGTAGTGCAATGAAATATACAGCAGACAAAAGCCCAAGGGTTGGGGAGACACTTCGGAAGCTTCTGCATCTGTGTGTGATTAGTTCCACTACCTAAGATAAAGCATGCAGAGCAAATGTAACCTCATCATAATCTATGTGTCACTAATGCATGGGAACACTCAACCATGTAACAACAACAACAACTGCTGTACAATATAACCTACCACTGCCTGGCGAAAACCATAGTCTTGCCAGTGTTCTCCACCCATCATTAATTGTCTGATCATAGTGGAACAGAAAACAGCACAGGTTAGAGCAGACAGGAAATCTCACAGGTATTAGCTGCTAATTGCCGTCAACCAAACAAGAAGCACTTTCTGGAGAAAACAATCCATATTAATTTGTCTTATTCTCCCCTGCACAATACACACTGAAAGTTCTTGCGCGCACAAGATAAATGCTTATACCATAATTACAACTAATTGTGCAAGTAATTGCAAAGTTCTTGTGGCACCTATACCTCTAATAAAACAAACGTAATCTATGTGGTTCGTCGCTGTGAAATTGAAACGGTCCCATTTCTCGTGTCTCTGTGTTCCACTTGTTCATTATCTAGCATTTGTGTCTGCTCTGTAAAAGGTAGATTTTTAAAAAGTGAGGGCAAGGAAGATGGAAGGAGGCTGATGACAGGAATTCATGGATTTTCTGAATTCAGACATGCTGCATCTCGCTTCTCCCAACAAAACATTTGAAAAGCTTAAAAGCCCAAAGCTTTACGCTTTGGAATACATCTTTTGAATATATCCCAGTCTCCTCTTTTTTAAAAGATAAAAAAACAAACAAAAAAACAAAAAAACATCACCTGTAAATCGAGATAGCCTTTTGCAGAAGGGTTTTTTTTCACCTAATCCTTTTCATTTCAGGTCAGTAAAATATTAGTGCTTTCTCACTGCTCTGATGGTCAAAGCACATTTCAAAGATTCTGTGTGCTTCTCCAGCAGAGGGAAGGAGAGGGAGAGAGACAGGGCTGTGGGGAGCTCAGGCAATCCCCCATCTATTACAGACGAACCAATCATCAAAGACAAATTACAGTACACTTCACTGGGATATGCTAATTCCAAATTAGATGCAAGTCATCAAAAGATCAGCAATGCAATATTTTGCATCTACAAATTGAAAATATCTGCTTTCAGAACAGGTTTTAATACCAATACAGGACAAACAAAAAACATCAACTGTATGTAGACCTACAACCATGCATGTACAGTAAGACCCAATTTTATGTGGCCTTTTGTATAGATAGTGAAATTGAAAGTGTTTTTAGTGAAAGAACTGTAGTTCATGCTTTTGATAAAAAAATATATATATATATCACAATGTCAGAACTGGACCACAACATATGTTAAAGCCCAGTAACGTTACTCATCAGTGGACAGGCTGAATCGTGCTCCTGACCAAAAACAATTTAATTGAACTGATTTGTGATTAGATGGTGTCAATGTCAAACTGTAACTTTTTTATTTATCATTAGTTGCATAGTTTCACTTCTGGCTTGTTGTTTGTTATAGGAGGCTAAAAACAGCCGCATTAGTTTGTTCTTTTTAAATATAGTCATGCGCAAGTGAAAATAATTTGTTTCCCATGGACACTTTAGTTTGGATTTAAAAAAAACTGTGAATTTACACTTATGTCTCTTGTGCCTGCCTTGCTTGTTCAAGTTAAATTTATTTTATAATTAGATTGTTGTGGTGGAATTGATCATTGTGCAAAAGGTATTGCTTCAGCCAACGTACTTAGAAATAATTTTTCACCTATTTATATGAATGTAATCGTGTCTACTTTTAACATGAGAAGTTAAATTATTTTAGATCATTATCATAATGTAATCTACCTATGAATTAGTTTGTCATATAAGTTGTATTTGTGTTGTTTGTTCCACACTTTATCCGCACCACTTGAGAACAAACAAATCTGAGAACACCTAAATTTAGTTGCTCTGCAAAACACCATCTCGCTGTTCCTTTTGTTTTCCTTTGTTCTTTAAAATGTTGATTACAAGTCAACAAACTGCAACAAGCATCTAAGAGCTGATTCTATAGTGCTTATTTATAATGTCATGTCCTTTGAGATCACACAATGAAGACTCATATTGTGTTTTGTTACATATACTGCATGCTTGCTTGATGATCTTTAATTGGTACAGCTTAGACATTATCATGACTTGTAGAATCAGGCTGTGAATATGTGACATTAATTGAACCCTTAACCTATCAATTGCAACCAACATCATTATAAATGAAATAAAAGTGAGTGCAAACAGAAGAAAGTTCCTGATCTACGCAGACAAATAACTGTTTGTGCAGTCTGTACTGGCAGACAGCACAGTACAGACAGCACAGTGTTCTCAGACATTGTCCTCAGCTCCATGCCCTTAGTCACTGCACATGAACCAAAAAAAAATACCCATTACTGTTTTTTAAATGAGTTTTTTGTATAGATTATTGTATTGACAATGGCATAAGTGTGCTATAAAGGTGCTGGTAGTCAGATGTTATTACCTTTAGTCACAGTCAAACTAGCTGCTTCTTCCTGTTTCTAGTTGTTACACTAGCTATAAGAGTGGTATTGATTTTCTGATCTAACTCAGACAAGGACAATAATAAGCATATTTCTCATAATTTGTTATATCAACAAGAATATTACTAGTATTCTTCAAGTATTTATTCTGGTTAAGCTTGTTTATTCCAACCTAATAACAGAAACATAGTTTCTGCATGAATTCTCAAAACAAAAATATATTTATATATGTTAACCTTAGAGTAATATAATGGAGATCTTTACAATATTAAATGAAAAGATATTGATTTGTGAAGCTACTTCATCTGATCTGTTAGGACACCACTGTCTTCCATCATTGTTCTGCCGGGGTTTCCATCGCTGATTTTAGGAGGAAGACTGCCAAAATGAAGATAGTTTAAACAATAGAAACATGGACAGACAATTCTCCAATCCTGAGGGACTCACAGACTAAAGAGCTGGTCAATATTTCTGTGCAACATATGCATCAAAATGGCTTGGTCAGCTCCAGCATCTTGCTGCTCACTTTGTGTTCCTGGTCTAAGTGCCTATTCCCCTAATCTACGTCCAAGGGGAGTACAATTGCCACATCACTGAGGTGTGCATATGTTGGTGAATTCAACCTTTACATTTGACACCTGATATGTAAAAGCACGGGTTATGTTCAGAAACAATGAGCAGTGTTTTGACAATGTCAATATTTCCTCCCAACATGCAGAGTAGGCATAGAGACTAATGATAGAGCGAGGATATCAGCAAATGAGTGCACAACAGGAGCAGAGGACTGGGGGAATTAATAGCTCCAGCAACAAATGACCTGACAGGACAAGTGCAAACACACAGACAGACAAAGAGGCTTGAAAACACACACCTAACAAAAGTACTGCTACACATTCACATATACACCATGTCATACACAAAACCACAGTAATGTTCCCTTAAAAACTACAACACAGGATGCTAACACATACCAACAGCATAAATGTTGCCTGCATGTCACTAGAGGTAGCATGTGAAAGAGGACATTTCATCCACAAGTACCCATGTTCTGTGTTTCAAAGGATCCTCCATTAACAGTACTATGTTATGAAACAGAAACCAAACTCCTCTGTGTCTTTCACCCACGTCGGCTTACTTTATTTAAGGCATCTGTGGTCAGGTAAACAGATTTTATTTCTTCAGTTTTTCAACAGAAATCCTTTCCTTATGGCTCATTTGATGCCCCCGCCCAACACCCCTCAGTTCTCATAGTCCCACCCCTCCCACCCCCCGTCCTCCAGCATAAGGCTTATCATGAAAAGCACAACAAGGATATATTGTCAAGAATTCTTTTAGGTAGTCCTGATTGAAGAGGCTGACTTTTATTCTCTCAAGTACACCCTTCCTCTTTTCCCTCTGCCATGGTACACAAGGGTACCATTGTGGTGGCTGTGGACTTTCCATCCATTCATCATTCTTCTCACCTATGAAGCAAAACACACATATATCAACTACAGCTGCCCTCCCTCTTCCCTAAATCACACTTTGTTCTGCTGTGTGTAAAGAAAACTGCCTCAGCTTTGGAGATCAACACCCACTGAGCTAAAGGAAAGGGATGCAAGAGGATAGTTTCAGTGTACTGCACAGCACAGTTTGAATTGACATATGGAAGAAAGGCAAATAAAATGATATTATTATTGTTTGTGAATTTAGTGTTGAGTCTATTTTACTTGTTTTACTTCACTGTGATCTACAATGAGCTGGAGAAAAGGTAACAGGACAAACATAATGTTATTGACCTGTGTTAAAATGGGTTTCACTTGTTTGTCTGACAGTTTTTCTGACTGTGTCGAGGTAAAGTCTCATTTGGAAAGGAAGCAATTCCCTTAGGCCAGGAGGTTAATGATGGTGTTCAATGTAGATATTGTCATAAGTGAGCCTATCCAAACAGCTTGCAGCTGTTTAAACCTCTTTTGTGTCCGTTATAGCTTTTTACAGGATTTTAGCTTTAGGTATGTTCATACTCTAAAGGTTCGTAGGTGATATCAAGATTCATTATAATAACTGTAGGCTATTACAGTGAAAATCACAGGCCACATAATATCTGAAAAGATGCTGAAATATAAGCATCACTATTCTCTGAGCAGTATACACACTAATGTAATTCATTACACAATCTGTTCCTGGCAGCTGTCAACTAAGGATAGTCAGCTAGATACTGTATATACCACTACACACAAAGACACTGGCTTGTTACCATTCCGGTGGGTTGGTAAGATAGGTGAATCTGAATTCATAGCATAAGAAATTACAAGTACACTGCCAGCCCCTCATTTACCAGTTGTGGGTAGTTCAGGCTTAGGGGAGAATGTTGTACTCGAGTAACAGCAACTGTTCTGAAAATAATTGCCATCTGGATATTTCTAGGTTTATCTAGCTTTACGACCAACTTGACGTTTAACACTTCAATATCACAAAAATCTATATTTTTTCCTCATATCACACCACAAACATTTGGTTGTTTTCTAATAAATCTAAAAATATTAAAACTGCATAGCGTAGCACAAAAACATGTTCAATTCATCTAAAAAGATCCTTGCGCATCAGTACAAGCCTACTTTGAATTTGCTTCAGCTGGACACCTTGTCCTAATAGATGGAGCATGACTGTTTGCATACAGTATGTAGGAGAGTTAATTGTGGTGGGATTATTTTCCATTTATTCATTACGCAAGCAATTTCCCCCGCATTATTCATCTTCCAACAGGATCTGGGGCATGTTTTAATCATACCGAATGCAGATTGACAGTGCTGTGTCACCACTACTTTCGACTGAAAAGCCAGCAGAAAGTCAGCCCTTCCATATTGAGTACTGCAAATGTTAAAACTGAAACAGATTAAAAAGCTATCCATGTGCAAATATCACTGGCATTTTAATGAAAAGAAGATGTTTACATGATTTTTTTTCTTTAGGAAAATGTCAACAGAACAGGCAGTCTAGCTTCTCAGGCATGTTAGATTGCTGTATATGTAACTGTCATATGTTCATACAACACAGTACAGGGGCTCTGTCCTTTTAATCTCTAATCCTTCCCTCTATAAGCAGGAGGAGAGGGTGAAGCTCAGAAAGCAGAGAGAGAGAAGGTATCCTCTCCCATGCCATGGTACTCCTCCTACCCTGTACTAAAGCTGTCACTATTGGCATCTGGGGCCATGAGGCAGGCAATTTTAGCGTTGTGGTGTGCATCGATACCCAATCACATCACGTTCACAGGCAGCACATCAACCTGAAGAGGCTGGAGCGCAATTTACAGCATATTGTTTTTGGCCCTGGGAGCAAACAGACGCTAGGAGCAATAGAAGCATCCTGGCAGAGCAAGACAAGGCCTTGTCATAGACCTAACGGCCTTATCTCTGGTCACAGAAGTGCTCATCTTTAACACTAGAGCCAAGGAGGGCTGAGAAACACACAGAGTGCATAACATAACTGCTATTTAATTTCAACAGTGGAATCCAATATGGTGGCTTGTATTATTAAAGTGCTGGAATGTTCATCTTCTCATAGTAAGAACACTTGAAGTGCATCTGTCTACCAGTAGACCGATTCCGTATATAAATATATTCTTGGTTGTGTCAGGTGCCACAAACATAAAATATCCACACAGACTCAGTTTGTAGTTAATTAGGTATACCAAGTTAAAACGAATGCAGTCTAATACAACTTTAAAACTGTTTGTACAGAACCTGAACATTATCACCATTATGGAGGGATGATTTATTGCATGACTCTTACACTGCATTGATTTTAGCTGCCATAAATAGTATTTACATATGGCTATCATGTCACATCTGAATAAAATAACAGGGATGAGAATATCCCAGTAAAGCAAGACATGGCAGGTGGAAAAATCAAACTCCAGGGGGTGTGACAGACTCATCATTCAGAATAAAAAACATAATGCTTGTTTCTCTGCAACTTGCATCTCGTCATGCCAACAAGTGGTTTGCATACACACCTGCAATCATTACCTTCACACAGCATGGTTGCCACAGTGAAACACCCTGCCACGCTGTGAGCACAGTGTGCTGCATGGATTAGAGTACAGAGCCACACGGTATTCTCTAGGCAAACAAAACCTAAATGGGCATAGGCTTAATTTTAAACCTAACCACAATAAATATACATAATGTGAAACATGTACTGTACTGTGTGGTAGCACCTAGTCTTCCAACCTAAACCTGCAAATTCCACTGAAAGTGACAGTGAAAAGACTAAAACATTGTAGCAAGTAACTAAAATTGTAATCAACCTGAAAAATCAATAGAGGTAATTAGTTACTTGCTTCAGCAAACACATTTGTCCTTTTTTCAGAAAGGACAATACTGCTTTTGTCTGCATAAAGAACACCAATCATTTTCAAACAAGAGAAACCAATGTGGCATAACATTCAGCACTCAGTGAACACTATTGTTCACATTACACTGAGAGCAGCTGTTGAGGTGACTTTTATCAGTGTAGGTACTTGAGTAGAGGTGGTCCACTGTTTTTTAGTGTTCAATCACTAATCTGATCTGGAAGGCACAACAAGAAACAGGGCCATTATAGGTAAAAATGAAAGACATATCACTGCTCTTTGATTGATGTGGCTATTCCCCACGAGGAATAAGCCTCTACTTCACTTTCAACAACTGCGGCTGACACAATACGCTGAGATGGTTGTTATGGCTACATAATTCTCTTAAAATGATGCTTTCATTCAGTGCAAAACCAACTGAAGCAAGTCAAGGGCAAAACTGCCAAAGCATTTACCTGTACAGCTCTGACAAATATCAGCTAAATGTCTTCTCTGACTTGTCTGTTAAAATGCAGTCATAATGAGGCTGTTTCAGTGTTTGGTTTGAGTTTTTTTCTTTTTTTAGTGGGAATTTATATGTGCCAAGAAACTATTAAAAACTCTAAAACTTTTATCATAATTTAGGTAGGTTTTACTACATTTTCACACAACCAGCAGAAATCATTAATGCAGCAAAAAAGATGATAGCACCTGATTGTGTTCATATGTGCCACCCTGCAGTCGTGTGCAAGTGCTTTTATTTCTGTGCCCCTGAATCAACACCAACAATCAACATATACCTTTACTACACCTCTCTTCCCACAAGTTCATCAAACTAAAATATATCAAGATTCATTACAATAAATGAAGCTGTTACTTTGATATCAAGGGGGGCATGCAAGACAAAATTCTGTATGATACGATAAAATTACTGATTATTACTGAAACAAGGATTGTCACAAAATTACAACACTATCAGAATAACTGATTCAGGACACCAAACAACACCACCTACTAGAAAAATGGTAAGAGAATGTCAAAAAATACTTTAAGGTTTACTACAGTTATTCCATTTTATGACAAATGTAATTAAAATGTATTTAAAATTCTTCAAAATGTCAAAAATTAAGTGAAAAGATGAAAATAAATAATAATAACTGATTTGTATGCCTCACCATTCTCGTGAATGTGACACTGCAAACCTGAACATGATTTCTTCAAACGTGACACAAATGTCCACTTGGACTCATGGATGAACTGATTAGATTTTGGTGGTCAAAGATCAAATGTCAAAGGTCACTGTGACCTTAAGTCCTTTCCATTCTTGTGAACACAATATCACAGAAACATCTTGAAAGAGTTTCTTCAAATTTGGCACAAACATCCACTCGGATTCAAAGATGAACAGATTAGATTTTGGTAGTAAAAGGGCAAAGGTCAAGGTCACTGTCAAAGAGACATGTATGTGAACTGCAACTTGGATGGCAAAAGCATACAACCACAACATTATAGTATTAATTCTAGTTTTCTTATTATTCTCTTTTGCAGTAATTCTATTTTAACATATTTCAAGTCTATGAAAGACACTTTATCTTCACAAAATATATTGAAATTACATATAAATGACACCATATGTTAATTTTGCCTCTTTACTCTACTGTTATCCCATAACGAGTCATAACGTGACCAGGTAATCCTAGGAACAAGTGTGTACACATTAGTTCTGGGACATGCAGATCAGAGGCTGAATTCTGACATTTCCATTTACAGATAGCAAAAGCTAATACCTTTACTCTGATTAGAAGCTGTCAGTTCTCTGTTTGAATTGTAATCAATATAATATGTACACTAGTGCACAGTGTACGTGATGGGCAAAGACAAGCAGGTAGTAAATGTAACTTCAGGATTTCCACAAATGCAACCCTTTTAGCACCATTTCACAGAACACTCCTCATTTATCATTAGCGGTGTTCACCACACAAAGATCAGTGTTCATATAAGTAATATAAATGTGAATTTTCATCATAATCTCACACAGAGCATATTAATCAGCTGTGCATCCCCTGCCAACCAGGCCTCATCCATATTCCTGCAGGCTTATTGCAAGGGGAGCTGGTGGTGATAAAGCAGGATCGATATGCAGAGCTGGTAAAAACACAGCAAGTAACAACAGCGTGGCACAAAGGTAAAGACAAGAGAGGACAGGAGAGTGAGGTAGGCCGAGTTTTAAAAAATCATCATCCGTTGCATGTTAATAAAAGGCAAGAAAGCAACGTTTCCTCATGCTCAGTTGCAGTTAAAGGAAACATCAAATGTACATATGATACACTGCAGGCTAAGGTTTAGTGTAGATGCTGTTCTATTCATAGCGTAGTATGTTTGCTCAACATCTTCACCAGCTGATTTGTAGATATAAATATACATTTTCCACAAAGCTACAAAGATACATTATCAAAACCTTAAATGCCAGTGGTTTTGAAAAATCTAGCAATAATAGGTTAACTCTTGAGGTACTGTCTATTTCTTTTTTTTGTCAACATAGAGCAAAACTGTTATGCAGTTCATAGGTGCCATGATTTTTTTGACTGCAATAGTCTAGCTGTACTATAACGTGGGACACACTGTTTTTAAACCTTTTTGACAAGTAAACCTGGGAAGGCATCAAAGATTTTCTCTCTTTGGCATATCTGAAAATTGCCACAGAGAATTGAGTGACAACTTTATTTCTCATCTGTTACATAAATCAAGGAAATGCTGTGAAAGTCATCTCTACAAACTAAGAAATTCCCTGTGCTTTCTAAGCTGCGAAGGATTTCTTTAACAAAGTTTCACACAGGAGCGAGAGAAAAAGTAATTTCTTTGACAGGCAGACATTATGTGATAGAGGAGACTTTTCACTGCATTAAAGAATGGTAGCTCCAAACAACAAAGAGATAGTAGCTGTTTTAAAGGCCAATTTTCCAGCCCACATTGTCATTTTCACACTCTTAACTCCAAAAGGCAGACATGCACTCTGGCATCAAAGGCCATTGATTTTCTAATCAAGAGCAAATGATGATTAAGGCATATCTGCCCCCTTATCTTTCCGTTTAAAATCCTCCTTTCTGGATTCAATTTGACTTTGGCTGTTTTGCTGCTGAGGGGAATCAGGACAGTCAAAGACAAAGACACCTTGTAGAAACAACGGGTGGCGTCATGAATGATTAAGGATTGTGGAACAGACAATGATCACCCATCCTCTCTCTCCCTGGTTCAGCAAAGGCTTGCATTGTTACAATGCCTTTTTATCAATAGACAAGGAAGCTAATAATGTTGATCAATAAACTTCTCATTTGACAAACATTATACTGAAAGCTTGTTGCAATTGATAGGCATTCAACATTCAGTGCCAGTGGCACAAGGAACAGCTATTGCTCCTTTCTGACTGAAGCAGCTTAACAAAAAATTTAAACATACCCACTAGTGTTTTACAATACGGACTCCCACCTCGATACTCTGTTAAATTCCCAAAGTGAGTAGCAATAAACAATGTTAAAAAGGTTGGGCAATGAAACCCCCATCTCTTTTACCTTGATAACATTAAGAAGTAATACCACAAAGCAGAGCAGACTCACCCTGAGGGTGCAAATGCTCATTTCTTAGCCAACTTCAATTATCCCAACTTTCTCCTCTGGTCAGTCTTCCTATGTATATGTTTAGCCTTTGTGATTCCTGCCTGAGGATGAGGGATTAACTTTTACCTCTCACTCTATAAGCTTGGTTTGGACTTTAGGTTCAACTGTCCTTCAGGACCAGCCTGGAGCTCAGCTTAACAAAGACGTCCAAACCCATCATCGCTCTTGCAGTGTCTCTCTCACTAACCCTCTGGTCCTCAGACCATAAACACTTCGCTGGGAGGGTGAAGAATCAAATGCAGGTGGACATCATCGGTTCGTGACCTTCAGGCAACGCCAGTTCGACACAAATTGCAATGTGCTGTGTTGTTACAAGAATAGTCCTACTGGTGGTAAAATAAATGAACAGAGAGAGTTTATACAGATACATATTGTAAGATTCACAGGTCCCACATCTTTTATGAACAGGGGTCATTGTGTTACAGTTGTTTATGCTAAATACTCAGGGTTATTACTCCAGGTGTAATTCTCTCACACAGCCAAATAATAAGAAGCAAAGACACTAATTTCCAGATTCATCATTTCCAGCTAACAACTTCATCACAAAGTGTTCATCAGAGCCAAACAAGACTGTATTATTGTAATTGCAGGGTCATTCACAGTGGATTTCATTCTCTCAGATGTATTTACACAGTTTACTAATAACACTGCTCCCTCAAGCCTAAAACTCTGTGATGTCAATATACCTAGAGTGATTGTGAGCAGGGCATTGTGACAGAGATGAGAGAATTGTGGGACATCCTTTGTTGCACAGCAAGAATTGACTCATGAGAGAGAAAATAGCAGGGCGCTGCTGGGTGCACAAAGTCCTGTGCAGACAGATGGGACAACAGAGAGAACTAGTTTTGTTCCCTACGTACTTTCCTCCCTTATGGATGCCAACATATGCTCAATGAGTTTGTTTCTAAACAGATCACAGACACAGAAAGATTTCACTAAGATTTCATTTGCTATATTTGAATACTGAGAACAGTAACTGGCAGTAAAACAAAGGCTGTCCACTGGTGTTTCATAAAAAGTCTAGCAGTCATCTAAATGCACAGCTCACTCCTTTTGGAAGTATTTTGTGACTCATCAACCATCAGCAAAGCCAATTCATGACTTTTACATTTTGTTAAACAAGTCAAACTCAAACTTAGTTGAATGAAATGATTCTCAAAGCAGTCAGGCTGCTCATTTAGATTTTTAGTTGGAGACAGGCAGAGATATGTAGTAGTGTCATTTCCATCATCAGACTGCTGAACTATTACCAGTTTCCCATGATTACCTCTAGCTGTCCTTATCAGCTGAACACCGTGTACCCATGTAACCTGCTATGTGCTGTAGCAAGATTTGTGTTTTCTTATGGAGAGGTTTCTGTACATTTTAACCTTAATCCTATCAGCTAATGTGAAGTCACTGATCCTCGCCTGTCTTGAAGGTTATCTGTGCATGTTTCACACCCACAGGCATTCATTATTTACATAGCTGCTCCCCTGAGGCACCAGACACCACAGGAGGTGTAGATGGGAAATCTACCTCCCAATCTGCCAGCGACACATCCATATCTATACTGCATGGCTCACTGACTTCGGAGGATGCAGTGTCAGGATTATCATCCATTCTCTGGAAACTTCATCATCATCGGCACTGGCAGCTGTGGCCATGGCATCAGGCAGGCGTGTTTGCCTTTTAAATCAGGGGTTCCCCAACACTAGAGACTGTAGCGGTGTAACAATACTAACACTAACAACATCATTTTGGGCAGTCTGGAGGATAGTTACCTATAGGAAGGAGACTGACATTCCAAGAAAAACAACTCATTCCAGCTAATCCCTTTAAACAGCATATGTTAATGTTGAAGTGGCAAAGCCTTCGGTCATGAGAATTGTAAATCTTATTCATTAGGAGCAAAGAGAGAGCATCGTGACATTATTTTAGAGCCACACAGTCACATAAAGGAAAGACACGGATGAACAGGTCAACAAAACGTCAGACTTTAGCACAGGAGATTGCTGTATGTTTCCAATTTCCTACCAACAGCCACCACTGGGGTCTTTTCACTTGGTCTCCTAACCTCATCCAAGTGGTTATTACTGCACCTATAGTGACAAAGGTCCCTTAAGCTTAACAAAACAGTAATCTCGATCAAACCATCAATCTAAACCTACCCAAGTTGTTTTTGTGCCTAAATCTAAACAAACCATAACCCTGGCAATTTCAGCCCATAAAACAGATTTATTTTTCGAACAGTGACTGATGTGCATGGACACACAAATTTGGCATTTAATTTGGAGGTTGTGTACAGTAGATTGTGAGAAGCCTGGTTTAAAACTGTCATTCCAATAAAAAAGAAAAGTCTAAGCATGTTGTGTAATCTCTACATTTGTGGATGTTTGAACGTCAAATGACATCATGGTATTTATTTCCAGGCGAGTGGAACAGACTGAGGGAATTTCAGTAGCAGTGTTTTGAATGCCACATATGCTAATAATGTTTGTTTGGTTAATGTCTATATCAGTCATTCATCTAGCATCTACACAGCCATGTGGAGTAAGATAAATGTAACAGCAACTGGATGCAGCAATTTCACAGCCTTATCCCATAACCCCTTGGATAATTAATTCTAATGATACTTTTTATCTGCGACACCATCACGATAAACATCAATGCACAAACCCACTCATATGAATGTGCTATTGAGCGTGGCACTGACCTTTCCAGACCCCCTGGACCTCTGAAGATGTGTGTGAAAAAACACACCCTGAGCACTCCATCCCCTGTAGTGGGCAGGGCTGATTTGACATAAGCGTGACAGGCGTATTTATAGAGCAGCAAAGAGCCTTGCTCCCCCCTCCTCTCTAAGCCATGAGCCTATTCCAGCCCAGACACTATTGGCAGCCCTGCTCACTCACTGGAAAAGCCATCATGTCAGCACACTGGCAGCAGATAACATGTTGTGCTAACAGGTTTGGGGGTCCACAAGAATGAGCCTGATGTAGTTCATTATGCAGTGACAATATACATCACTTTTTTGATGCCTTATTGCACACCACCGAGAAAATCTGTATTGAAATGTCACTGTTTTTTTTCCAATCTATAGAGACATTAGCTTTTGCCACAGTCTGATATCTTAAGCTTCCATCAGCAGACTTGTGATTATTGGCTTATACATAGTGATGCAATGTTGAGAAACACTGAAGACGTAGCGTATTGCATTTATGCAGATTTTGTTTGGGTTTAAAATGACAAAATGTCAGATATGTCTGTGAAGGACGTATGGTATGAAATGTACAAACATTTATTACGGAACTGGACTTGATTCAGTTCTGTTTGTCATTAATTATAGGATGCAGGACATAATTCAAATGCATCACAATATTCAGACTAGATTGTGTTTGACTGCTATTTAAAATATAATACATATTCAAATTCTTTCAATGATCGAATTTAGTTTTCAAGGACATGAAAAGGATGTTATGTTCTCTAACATCTTAATTAGACTAATTAAATGGTTTGAGCTATGGCACTATCTTATGGTGCAGTCATGAGTGTTTGACTGTGGCTGTCTAGTGATGTGTTGGTAGTGTTATTTAACTTGTTATATTTGTTATTACTTTGTCTTTAATAATGCAGTAAACATTTAATTCAAGAAGCGCAGATTTAGTCAGGAGGCAATCTAGGGCTATTTAAGCACCATAGATGATTAGTAATGCAGCTTACTGAGCCACACCCATCAGGATGCAGTATGGTTATGTTAAGTCAAGGACACCGGGAAACCAGCCTTAACATCCCTTTTGCTACTAAGATCAGCTCATCATCCATTACACCAGCAGGGAGCACAAAATAAATAAAATAAAAAAAGTTACAACACCTCCGAGCAGATGTTTACATAAACATTATGTACAAATATGTTATGTATTGCCCAGTCCCCTCACTCCAGCAGAATTCTCCATTAGGTTTCCAGGTGTTTCTTTATAATACAGAGATACACTGCTTTGATCAGCCTATCAGAACAATTCTCGCTTTCATCTTGGGGAACATGATTTGGTTAAAAAGAGATTTTGGATCAAGGTTCAGGCGCAGCCTAAGCACGTTCCTTTTTCTTGTTTAGTATTCATGCTGAGCACGGTAATCTGGTGTTGCTTTACTAAAAGTCATCGGCATCATCAATTTCTTATTAATACAGAGTGCAAATATCCAAAAGGAGGGGGTTGAGCCTGAGCAGCGTGCGTGTGGAGGAGAAAAGAAGCAAAAAAAATAATGCAGAGAGAAATGGAAAATATGAGTCCAAACTTGCAGCTGTCCTCTAATTTAAAACACATTATTCAAAGGTGATTTATTAATGTTTAAGAATCCGATGTTGTTTTTTTCTTTTATTATAGGCTTTGTCTAATCATATTTCACAAAATCACATGAGAGATTTTTGACAGATGAATGGCAAACTTTAACTATTACTCATACCAGCAAAACAAATTCACCTATTCTTAAAAACCAGAAGTGTGAGTAGAAGAGAATAGAATGTTTTTTTAATTCAGTTACTCTGATTTTAGAACTAAGGCAAGCTTTTGAGTGTTATACCTGCCATGCAGTCTTTGAAAAAAAATCTATAGTTTGCACTTGTAAATTAAAGCAATTTTCCTTTGCCGACAACAGTGGTTTAAGCACTAGTGTTGAGGCAAGAGGCAATGACTAGAGGTTCTGTAGCAATGCTACAGTAAAGAACTGAGCAGGACAGTCATAAATGTACAGTTTGGAAAATCAGTCTAGTATAGGACAAACTGCTGTCTGAGAGGGGTTCCTTATCTTCAAGCACAGTGGGATATATTGTGTCTGCCCAGGAGGAGGAAGTTTGGTTCTGAGATAAGAAAGGCCAATCAGATGCCAGGAGATTAAAGGTTTGATTCTGGGTACAAGCTGGTTGGAGTTTTCCAAGCAAGAATAGCACAGTTGTAACGTCTGTAAGGCAGAGTTGAAAAACAAACTTACACAGTAGCTGACCTTGCAGTCAAATAAAATGGGGCCTGCGTGCACATGTAGTTCTGTATTCTGTGAATGAAGGACATATGAAAATTTGAACTCTAGTTTTTCTGCTTGATAGGGCTAATGAAGTTCAATCCCTCTCTATCTTGTCCTTTGTGGGAAACACATCAATCTAACATAGTGGACTGAACTTGGTCTAGGCACCACAGACTAAGTACGTTCTAAGCTCAAAAGCTAAATTATTTAGTCAGTAAGTCCAGCTGATAAATGTTGCTGGTGCAAGTCAATACATTACAGGGATGTGTGAACTAACCCTTTGGTAGGATTTATTATGCACTGGGGGAGATAAAGGCCATTGATTGTCTCCAACAAGGTCACAATAAGGTCCCTTTCTCCACTTAAAGGGGTCTATAGCTTGTGGCAACAACTTTAGGCCACCATTTGGAGATACCACACAATAAGGTTAATCAAATCTGTGGGAAGGAACTATAAACTGTCTTACGTCCACCAAGGATACAGAGTGGTAATGGGCTGTATTTATATGAAGGGGTATCTAACTTTTACATTATTCATGGGGCTGCGGAAAATGTGATGGCAGTGCTAATATAATATTGACCTAACCCCAACACTACATGAATAGCAACAGAGGCACAGCTTAACACACACACACATACACACACAGGACACACAGTCTTACTGGAACCTCTCTCTTCCTCTTATGATCAATCCACATACTATACATGATACTTGGAAACGCAATACAGTAGATGGCCTTCCTGAAGGTTACCAGAGTGACTGGACACACAGTGAAACAAAGTTGTCTCCACAAAAAAAAAGATGAAAACACACACTTTATCATCAGACATCAGAATTCTACAATGACATTGTTTGCAGCCAAAAAATACTAAGGAGGGAGTTTTCTCTCTTTTGCTATACTGTGGGCACAGACCAGAATAAATGGAAATTAAACAATGCTTGAATGGGTTAATGCTTTATCAACATGCATTTAATGAAGAAATGTGTGGCTGACTTTATAATAGAGCACAATCATCTCTCAAAGAAAGTGGAAAAGCAGCAAAGTACAGACTTAAGATCAGATGTACTTTAAAGTTCAGTCAGGAAATATGTATAAAGCATCAGAAAATTTGTCACAAAGAAACAAACATAAACATCAATCACTGCTCAGATTGCAGAAGAAAATGTCTTTCAATTCAAATAGAACTTATTTGTGGTTAGGAAAAAAATGTTCATCCATTCTTCTGCACCAACTTCCTCCCTACAACTTTTCTTTATTGAAGCTAAGTGTTTCCAATAAACTTTCAGTAAATTCTACTTTAAAACTGTTAGATACAAATATTCACAAGAGACAGAACTGCCCAAATACTGTATATCTTAGCCTTTTTTACCATTAAAAATTTTCAAGTAGTATATTTCATTTGAGAGTGCCACACATCATTGTTTGCACATAAAATAATACAAGAGTCGCCATGTGTAACACAGAGAGAACTTGCCAGCTTGTCCTATTGACAAAGTAAACATCACCAGCTAAAGTGTTCATGCTTCTCGTCCAGTGGGGATTTCTAAGTATCTTCATTGTTAGATACCATAAAAAGCACTTTCACTTCTTTCTACTTATAGTCTATAAACATGACTGAAAAATATCCTGCAATGGGAGAACAGTAGAGCCACTGTGGGCCCATGTCGCCTCATCAACAGAGATTTCAAAAGGCAGTGCAGAATTTCAATGGTGCTTCAAGGTTCTGCTAAAGGACAGGTTAGAGAAGAGAAAGAACAGGGAGAGGGGAAGGGCAGGCTGTTATAGACTCTTGAAATATACTGTGTTGGTACCTCAGCTTTTTAGGCTCAAGCTGGAGAACAAACACGGCTGTCTTTAACCAAAAATCAACACCAATCCATCAAGAATAACAATACACCACAAATCACCTCACATTATGACAAAGACAAACCTGCAGCATAAAGAGTAAAGATACAAAATGGAAACAGCAGCTCACACATTCACTGGTCAGGGAAGGCACTAGAGTGTTATGCTGTGTCAGACACATTGGCTATCTATAATGCACATTCATTTAAAAAAAGTTTCAGGTTCAATGCTTTACAAGCTCTGAAGTATAGGGGATTAAACAGGCTGCATATCTTGAAGTATTGCACAGGAAATATTTAATGTAAAAATCATGTCAGTGTATTTTTTTATTAAAAACTTTCATATCAATTGAAAGGCTTAAGTGACTTTTTTAATGCTTTCTCTGTTCTTACCCACTTTGCTCAGCTACAGAAGCAGTAGAAACCATTTCCAGTACTACAGGTTGTAGTATTTGCTACACTTTATAGTTCCTGCTATACTGAGTAACTCACAATAGACTGCCCTGCAGCAACTCCATAAATTTCACCTGCCAAAGTTTTTTTTTTCTTTCAAATAAGCTGCACAGATCACTCAGAAGATATAAAATGTAGAAGTAGAGAATATATTCAAAGGGGAGAGCTTAGTAATAAAATAAACACCTCACTGTGCTGTCACTCATCATTTCAGCGTCCACTTTCTTCAGAGTTTAGTATAATTCATTCTCCGCTGCAAAACAGTTTTGTCCTCGACTTTTATCCAATGTTCCCTTATTGAAAATAATTTTTCGGCAGTATCTGAAAGACTGCTGCAGAGAAGCTGGCTTTTAAACATTCAGGTGACTGAAGGAAAACAGCGGATGAACACAAGTAGGATTCAGTCAAAGGATACTCAAATCTTAACAATATAAGTGACCTATCACTTCTGAAACAAGCATTACAAGACAAACCCACTGAGACCTTCCTTATTCTGCAACTTTATCCTTGCTAAAAAAGATTTTTTAAGAACTTGCTCAATCCTGGATCTGGGGCCTGTGGGATGGATCATTGTCCTTGTCAGCTTTATTTTTAAAATTCAGCCAGTTTTATTGATGTGTAAACATCTCAAAGAGAAAAGGGACTTCACATACTGCCCAGATGAACAAAGGGCTCAAGGACATCCAACCAAAAGAACGCCAGAATCCTGCTGGACTAGAATCCTACAAGCTGCCTGAATGGGCAGCTTTGAAAAGAAGAAAAAAAACAAATCCCTGAACTTATGGGTAATAACCTTTGATACAGTGATTCAGTGAAATACAAATACAAAACCCAAAAGGTCAGGGTGACCTATGCCTGTGTAATGTTACAAAGTAAGATATATTTTACCACACTGTTGATAGAAAAGGCAAACACTTAAATTAAATTCCACATAAAAGAATTATTTAAGTGTGCAGGTGTGAGTACACTAGAAAAATATGAAACATAACTAATTAGAGTGTTGGTATCTTTAGTATATTAATTAAAAATAGGATATATTTGATCTGCAGGGGGAAAAAAACAGAATCAGCTGATCTGCTTATTTTGGGAAGATTTGAAACTGGACTAATAGGCATCTCAGATTTGACACAAACACCTTGTTAGTTAGTCAATCTTGTTTCTAGATGTAACAGTCAAAACTGTTTTATGACAGCCCAGTCAGCTTTGGATCCACAGGCGTGTCAACCTGCCAAACGCTCAGGTTCCTTCTCTGCAAATTTTCTAAATGCTTAACACATTAAGTGAAAGAGCTAAAAATAAAAATATAGGATTGACAGTATATTGCTCCATTAAACACAAACCTTTCTTCAAAACTAGGAGGAACTGCAACTACCAAGACCCACTTTAGTTTAGCAAAAGAAATATATGATTACAGTCATTAAAGGATGGATAATGCAAAAAAATGCTTTCATTTTAAGGCTGTCCCTGCTGCTTACAAACAAGGTCAATGATAGCCCTAGTTCTAGTTCCCCACCTCTGACAATGAAAGAGGGTTTAATCAGATGAAGGCCTAATGCAGCAGGGCAATGGAGGCACTGCCATGCCTGGAGCTGTCCATCAGATAGAAAAGGGCATGATGGGCTGGGATCCAAACAGTCCCACAGAGAATCCTTGCCTGCTGTTGTTGCTGGCTCCTCATTTTCAAGGACCTTTAGAGATCAAAGACCAACACACAACAAGAGAGACAGCAAGAGAGAGACAGAGATAGGGAAAGATGGACCAAAGAAAGTGAGTAGGCTGAGCAGGAAGGATGCCATGAATCAGAGGAACCCATGTGGCTTTTCACTGATTACCCAAACACCAGGCCTCCAACTGAGTCCAAAGAACAGTCAAAGGGATTTCCTGGGGAACATCTGTGAAACATCCACTATAAGTCAGGACAGCCTCCTCCATCCGGTGCCATATAAAGTATCTTCCGAGCTCAACTCCATCCTAACATGTTACATTTTGTAGTGTGGAAATGATGTGCTCCTTTGATACTCAAAAAAGATCCTCTATCCTCTAAGGAATAGCTGAAGTAGCCTCTCTCCCCGCTTTCACTCTCTCAACAAAAATAAACACATACATGATGTTCTTCTGCCGGCCGATGCTGTTGTTTAACTTGGCAAAATACAAAATGGGACAAGCAGTAGAGCTTAAAAAAACTGAGCTACATGAAGCGTTACGAAACAACTTAGAACATCTAAAAACAGACAACAAAAACAGAATATGAACTTGGCCCAGCAAAGGTACAATTTTATTGGAGATTTCCACAAAGAGTTCAACCGAAATAATGTTTGTTCAGATGGGGAAGTACTCCATCAAAACAGTAAAAAAGGGAAGGATGAACTTAAAATATACTACAGCGGATGGACAAAATATCAGGGACGTCATAGTCAAGCAGTAAATATAATACAATACTCCATGATCTTCTTGTTAAAAGCTTATAAAGACATTTCAAATCTTATACAACTGTTATGACTTTATTACAACTATGGATGAGTATGAAGCTATTGATTTCAAACAAACACTATCTTCTAATTCTCTTTTAGAAAAAAAACTGTCATGCTGCTCAGGACAGACGTGTACCTCGGGAACTAATCAAGATTTGTGGAAAATCTGGATCCTGATCTGATTCGTGCAATTCAAAGTTTAATTATCTATGTCTTTCATACAAATTAAACACAGAAAATGATTTTGACACTAGGTTAAACATTAAACATTGAAAAACAGTTTGAGACAGAATATTGACTAGTCTAGTTAGAAACTCAGTGTTAAAATTCAGTGGTTTTTATTTGGGTATGACAATTCAAACACAACTTCACTTACAAATGTAGCTGCATCTGAAAAGTAGATTCTGTAGTGTTTGACATTTAATTCAAACATAATATTACGCAAAGAAAAACAGGGTAGGTAGATGAATACAAACACTAACCGTCATCTTCTGTTTAATTTGCTGGAGATCTCATATCCTCTTAAACATCTCAAAACACACTTTACATTGTGTGTTGTTTTGTCACACTTTATCACAATATTTGATCCTTCGCATATGTGGGATTTTAAACTGATGCAGAAGTCTTCTAAAATAATTCTGTATGAGGTAAAATATTATGTAAAATAGCATATGCATTTTGCATACATGCAAATACTAACCTAAAATATCCAACATTTCATCATTTGTCTTCATTTGTATAATCTTAGAAAGATTATACAAAATATGAAAAACAATGGGGCAATTTTAGAACTAGTATTATGATTTCACGCTCTAGTCGACAGGATTTGGTTCAAACAATGAGCTAGAAAAGTCAAGGTCAACAAAATACAACATGTTGAAGATAAGCATAATATTTGACCAACCTAAAATACAGTTTCTAATGTCTCAAAACATCTTTTGAAAAAAAGCTGTTGTTTTTTTTTTTGCTACACTGACACTAAACTGTGAAGACAGCTCCCACGCACAAAGAAAAAAACATCAATAGAAATCTGAAAAAAAGTGTCAATGTCATTATTTTAAGAATAATGTGGAAACTGTACAGTATGTCTCTCACTGGGAGAAATTCAGGTGGGTAGACATTTAATCAGTCTGAAAAAGTAGCAGATTAGCACGAGTCAGGGGAAATACTGTAAGTAGAGTTACTCACTTGTATGTTTCTATCTCAAACATGTAAATGTTGCCACTACACCATCCTGTCATTTGTTCGACCGTCCACATCTGTGTCAGAGTAATACATTTTGTTCCCTGCATAGACTACCTTACCTGCAGTACACAGCACAACATCTCTCTTCTCACTTTGGTTTCTAACATACAGTATGATAGCTTGAAAAAAAAACTGATTGTACAGGCGGCAGTCCCAAAACATTAAGCACACTCACTGAGCAATAAAGTACTGGTCAGGAACAATACATTATCTAAAGCAATATGCATAATTCAGAATTGAGTAATTTTATATCTTACTAGTTGCAGCACCGGCCTTCTTGTAAGCTTCAATCTCCTGACACACTTCTGACAAGATGTTAAACCACTTTTTTAGTATTCCACAGGGCACAAATGACAAGAGTAAAGCTGGCACTCATTTTGTTTGCAATCTCTTTCCATGCATCTTTTTTTTGTCTACTATTGTCAGTTGGCACTTCTGTGGTACTAAATTTCCCTTTTATTATATGTTTTCTCTGATGTACCTCCTCTGTGAACAGCCGATTTTCCTCCGAGCTCCTGTTTGGTTTTCTTTTTGTTTCCAATTTGGACAACTTGATATAATTCCCTCTCTATTTAAATGGTTAGAGGCTACTTGTTGTTAATTTCATATCAGTTAATTGCTGCAGGAGATATTTTTCTCGTTCGATTTTGGCTTTTTTTTTTCAGAATATCTTATTATTTGATAAATCTGAGTAATTTAAGAATGAACAAAGTTCTTCTAAATGAATAGCTCTTCTCAATCCTAAAGAAAGGACAGAACTTCCTAGGTCAATAAAGTTTATATAAATGAACACAACTGAATCACAAGCCCAAATTTCTTGAAAGAAAGTATGAAGAAAGAATGCTGCCTTTCATAGCCCTCCAAAATGTAGTTTTGTTAGAACTTAGACATGTTTACTAGCATCACAGGTGGAAAAATATACAATATTGTAAGATTAAACTCAACAACATATCAGTTTTAAAAATTCACATAGACAACTTAGATTACAGAGAGGATCATGGCAGTGAATATGATAATACTCCTGCCATTCAATCTGACTCATGGCTGGCAGAACAGAGGTATTCACTCATATGAACATCTACTGTATACGGAACAATATAACAGTTTATTGAAGCATAGATGCACACATCAAATGCAGAACTCATTTTCCTTTATCTAGTAAATAAAGTTAAACTCCATTACAAAATGGTTCCGCACAGAAAAATCCTGACCCAGCAATTCAGAAGGAAAGGTAGAAATCTTTCCGTCTATACCTGAATAGCTTTGCAGCTCAGTGAACACATGAGGGAAAAGGGAAAGGGACAGAAGATAAGAGTAAAGGAGGGAAACCGGAGGAAGAGAGAGCTGGAAAGAAATCAAAGACACAAGCTGGGTTCAATTTAGATGTTTCCCACAGGAGGTGGAGTGACCTGTATCTTCTACAATAGAGGTCAGGCAATTTTGAATGGATACCCCTGCCTTCAGAGGCTACTGAGGACCCCCGCTTGGGCGTGTGCATCCAGAGGAAAAGGAAAGGGTCCCTATAGCATGCAGGACTCCCTGAATGACCTGACTGGTGGGTTCCTATTACAACTGCCTCACTACACCGTAGCCTCGCAATTGACACTTCACAGTAAGCTACAACACAAGCAATCAGTAAAGCTATCAAGCTCACAGGAAGTTACATTGAAGTCAGCCATCCAAGGAAACACTACCAATTCTGTGTCTTCCTGTCTTCTACTTTCACAAGCCAAATGTGATGAAAAAAGCACCATGAAATATATTTAGTAAGCTGTAACTGAGTGGAAACTATAGTAGACGAAAGTATATGATCACTCAACACGGACTCATAGACATAAATTAGGCTGGGTGTTGCTATTAAAAACACTTTGAAAAGAAATAGTGATAAGTTGTCATACTGCAACACTGTGTCTGAATGACTGTGCTCTCTGAGCAGCTGAAATAAATTGTGCAGGCATTTCACCATCTAAACCTCAACTGAGTAGTTCAATGAGCTGATATAAATAAATCCTGAACCATGGTTAAAAAAGATCCCCACAGGATGCACTGCACTTACTCTGTTCAGTGACAGGTTCTCAGTATCTGTTACTGAAGAAGCACTGCATGAATCTAACCCAGAAAATAATAAAATAAACAACAACAACAAACAAACAGATAAACAAAACTGATAGATGGACAAACATGACCTTTATCTTTCACTGATTGTCCCAGAGAAGCTAATGAACATTTCCGTAAACATTTTGCAGTTGGTGGGAGTCATTTTAATTACTCTCTGCAGAGAAAGCCATGCATGGCAAGGAGCTCAAATGAAGATAAATATTTAATCAAGCATGACCTTGTGTTTGATTAGGTGAATTCTCCCTGCATGTCCATAAAAACAACACTGACAGTTGAGGTCTGGCAATGGCAGAAATTCAGAACTGGCAATAGTGAAATAGAACCTGGTAATTTGACTAGGATAGCCAGGTCTCTCTAATATGAGTTGTACTAATCCATAGGAGGAAGCTTTTATCCAGCCAGTGTTTTAATGAGGTCAGAAGATTCCAAAGGGGATGCTCCTCCTTTTGCACCAGAAGTTTCAACCCAAAGTCTAAGTCCTGCTTTACACTCCAGGACTGAGCTGCTGTTCAGTACAGTGCTGTGAATAAATGCACGCATACTCACTATACATTGCAGTGTGCTATTTAATAACATACATACCAAATGAGAAAGGATGCACAAGGTTCACACCATTATATTATAGTAGAGGCGCCTTGCCTTGCCTGAAATAAAGGGGCATATCTGTTAATGCCAGAATAAATTATTGTATTTTTATGTAATATAGCAGTAAACTATTCAGCTTTAGGGAAACTGAGCAGCAAAGGTCATGTAGTTAATGAGTTTGGTGATTGTTTAAACTGTCAACTAGTAAGCACAGTGCAGTGATAGCCAGATAAGTTGTTACAGGATCTGTCTGATTCAGCTCAGCACTGCAGATAATAATCAGAACGGTGCTTTACGCTTAACACCACCACTAACCAGTTTCTTGGGGGAAACGCTGTTGCAAAACAGAAAAGTATGAAACTAAATAACTGCGGCAAGGAGATAAAACTGTGAACGGAAATTAGTGTATGTTTATTACCCGTCAAGAATGACCCCTCCATTATACACGTGAGATGCAAAGCCGTTGTTGTAGTATGCTTTCATATTTAAAATTAAATATTTTAGGTTAAAATCAAAAAGAGTCATTACTGTTTTTAAAGAACAGAAGATTTAAAAAATATTAATTTCCCTTCTGTATTCCTGTGATTGTTTTCAAGGGAATGTATTATTGTCTAAAGCCATAACAGCAGGATCCTAGATATAACGGTGGCATAGAGGGGGTTAACAGAAATTATGTTTTAGTCAGAGATAAGGAGTGAATGATTACTCTGCACAGCATCCAATTATGCTCGTCATTAGACCACCTATTTTGTAGTGTTACTGACAGTCTCTCAGGTTTATTTGTCCTTGCCTTTAATTTCATTTGTTGGAGTTTTTGATCGCTTCTTCCCTGCCTATTACACCCACTGCCCAGCGAGTCCACTAAGTGTTCCTGCTGGTGGTCCTGCTCTGTCCTGAGCGGTGGCATATTGCATGTAGGCACCATGCTGTGCTGCTGCTAGCGGTGGCATGAGGCAGAGAGGATTATTCCTGATGACAGAGGCATTAAATGGGTAGCAGGCCGGTAGAGGCCTGAGCTGATGCTCTCCTGTCTGCTTTGGTTCAGCACCAGTTCAGAAGCAGTCCCCTCTAAGCTGAGTGGAAGCTCACAGTACTCAGAGTGTTGTGCCGTTCATTTAAGGCTGAGGGTGTCACACCAGCTTAGGCCCAGTGTCCTCCCTCAACCAAGGCTTCATGGTGTACTTCTTGCCTCTGCTTTTTAAGGCTGAGTCTCTTCACCAAAATTGGAAAATTCCCTCTGTTTTTCAGTGCTTTATAATGCAACACATTTGAGCCACTTGTTAAAAGTCAGCAAGCTTTATGTCTACAAGGGGGAAAACACTGAGTGGTCTAATCCAGCAAGTTGTGGCAGAGAAAATATTGCTCAAGACTCCAGTGGTGAGTCATAAATACTGTCATTCAAACTCTATGCCCGCAAGAGCTGTTACAGAAGTACATAGTTAAGGGGCAAACCAAATAGCTGAAATGTTCAGCCTAAATCAAATCAGCTCCTTTCTTTGACTGGTATTTTCCCAACAGATGGTGCACTTGCTTTGAATCATGTAATAACACACAGTCTCAAAGGTAAACCAAAGAGCAAGAAGTCCATCTTGAAAACAGCACTGGTAAAATTGCAATTCTCCAGCACATCCTAAGTCCTGCAACCTTCATGCCAGCACAACCAAACATCAGGCTGACTCTGTTTGAACTTGAAAGGGATATAAGCTTAAAGCCCCTCCTGTGTGACATGTCCTTCTTTTAAAAGACTCTAATCTCAACCGAAATGTCTAGCAAAATAGAGGTCATCGTGCCAGAGCACCAAGCAGACAACAGCAGCTGGCTGCAAACCTGAGGGGAATTCTGTGCACATTCGTTGCTATGTGTCTCACTTGAGAGACACAACGACATCAGCGGTTGAAAGAGCAGTTACACACACAAGGTAAATGTAGACGTCCTGAAAGTGTTTCTATTTTCCTGTGCAAACTTACTAACAGCAAAGTGGAGTATCGTCTCCTTTCATTTTAACAGACAACAGATCACAGAAATGTCACTGATTATTTCTACAAAAATATTATTTCAATCATGACCTACTTTTGTATTTCTTTTAATAATGCCTTGTTTTTTTCTCTGCTACAGTTGCTAAGTAAATTCTCAAGCACTGTCAGGTTCTTCTTTCCCACTGATAATTTGAAAGCTGATAGCTTATCCGTACCTTGCACGCTACTCATGATTCAATGATGAGAATACTGTTGAACTTTCTAAACTCCTATCATTCCCCTTGAATTTTGATGCGATTGGTTTATCTAATTTTCCGGTAAATGCTTGAAATGTATTCTCGCACACCTTCTTCTCATGAAACTACACAAGGGAATCATAAGAATGAAACAGAAATGAATAGTTCTGCATTAGCTTCACTCAACCTCACCAGCAACACCACAAACCCTCACTCACTCTCCTTCGAGATTAAAGTTTCCAAGCAGCAAGTTGGATCCTCAATAATTTCCACCAAAAATAAAACAAAGAGTGCACCTATTCATGAATGAAACTGAAACAAAATTATTCCAGATTTGAACAAGGTGTGAATAATGTACAACTGCAAAAAGTGGGTGGTGGAGAGGAGGATACACTTACAATACACCAATACACAAGAGACTTTATGAATATTCCTTCATACAGCATGTGCAGCTTTCATGTAGCTCTGTACTCACATAAGGAATGCACAAAATGCAAATAAGTCTACCAGATACGCCACTGTTAACAAAAAATTTATATATACGTAATAAACTTGCTTCAATTAAGACTTAATTGGTACATTTGTAGCTGCCAGAGTCAACACAATAAGTCAAGTAGCATTTCTGGTTTATTAGCAAGCCAGAGCCATTAGCCAAAATAGTTAACTGTTCTAAGGCAACATCATCAAATGTCTTCTTGTCCAGGAACAACAATATATCCAATTTATCATGATGTAAAACCTAATGTAAAAAAAGCTCTTTCACAATCAAATGATTACAAAACCTAAAATAGTTGCAGATTAATTTTCGTGCAATGGACTAACAGAATAATAGATTAATCATTCCAGCTAAAAATATTGGATACAGTTCAATGACCTTGTGACTCTCCAATATGTCTCCTAGAGAGTGTTACTATACCTGAAAGTCCCCTTGAAGCATAGTTTTAAAACATAAAAGTAGCCGAACTGTCAGGACCTGATACCACCACATAAGAAAAATAACCATGATACTATATCACACAATCAATTTTCCTTTTGCTCAAATGAACATTAGCAGTCCTAACCTTCTAGACTATTGAGATTACTTGAATGGAAAAAGTAGGAAATTAGTGCATTAAGCATGCTGAGGTAGTGCCAGAAATATGCACAGAATTGATGAGGTGTCACTTTCACTAAGAGTCACACAATTGCATCGACAAGAGTCTCTCTGATCCCTCCCTTCCTGCTTGTCTGCCGCCAATGAGGCACAAACACTCTGATTTGCATGGTCTGCACAAAAAAGTAACGTCCTTGATTTTAAGAAAGGTTGCCACGGTCTCTTCAACCCTGGAAAACACTATTTGTATTCATGTGACTTTTTTCTGATTTTTTCCCTCATCCTATCAGCCTGCCAAACACCCAGAGAATAATCTGCATCCCAGTAACATGCAGTAACATGCTGCTTTTCCTGAAATACGTCTGTTATGATTTAATTTGGTAATAAATGACAAGACATGCTAACAACTGTGGCCGACAGCTTTTATCCCCAGCAAATGCTTAGACTTGCATTTTGAGATCAATTTCAAAGCCATGTTAATTAATTTAGACTGCTAGCAGCACAATGCAGGTCATACAGGGCAAACAAGTTACAACATCAGCCAATTAGAAACACACAAGGATTATACATTATTTTCATAACTAGGGCAGGGCTAGTGAGCAAAGATACAACAGATGGAGACTTGGATGGAGACAGCAAGTGATGTACAGTGTAAGGGACTATGAATATTCCCTGCTGTCTACAGATAACAAACCCTTTCATCTATTTACAAAAATTTTCAACTACATAAAGTCAGTGTATTATAATACTTGTACTTAATAATACTTAACTGTATGTCAATGACAGATTGTCTTTTTGAATATCCTGTTCCTTAGAAATGAGCCTGTCTGGTGCCTTATCATCTGGTTGTTTTTCAGTCAATTAACTTTCATCACTGCAGATGACTATATTTATATGGTCACAATTTGTTAATCAAAAGCATGGATGGTTGATTTTTGCATATTGGTTCTGAGATTTGTCATGGAGTGTATTTAGATCTAATTACTAGCAGTTATTCTCTGAAAAGAAAAAGAAGCAGTTATTCATCTATTAATGGTGGACATGAAAGTGATAAATATATCAACCAGTCCCCTGAGAAAATGGGCAGGTTGCAGCATGAGCATTTATTACAGATGCAGGTGCATGCAGTAAAATAATCCATAAGCAAATCAATTACTATGGGTTCCATGTAGATTGTTAAAACATGTACATATTCATTTTTATTTCGTGATATGTTTGATGCTTTGTTGATGCTAGTGATCACTACTGATTTTAGCCTATCAGTGCTCATATTGATAGGCCAAATTCTTCCTCGCCTCTTGTTAAACATTTAAGAAATATCACCAAACATCAGCTGAACCAATATGTGTTTAACACACTCCAGTACTAGACTACAGTTTCAGCAGCAGCGATGCTAATACAGCCATTCACCTTTCCGGTAGACTCCAAAAGTGCTTCTCTATGTAAACACCATGAATACCAATTAACACACATTTACCTTATTATTAAGTACATGATTAAGAATAATTTAAAATGTCTGTCTTGTAGGAGAGAAACAGGACAAGTAAAACCACAGCAGACAGCATCTGTGACATCTTAAAAAAGCAAAGTGTTTGGGGCTTGATTTTCATGAGAGAAAATGTAAAGTGGTGCATTATCTCCCCTAATGTGATGCAAATATGAAATGCGAGACACCTTGAGCTGTCACAGCGTCAATGTTAAACACTGTTTATGTTTCCATCGAGAGCCCCTCATAATGCTTTCTAAATACAGCAGGAGTGAAGTTTTGTGAAAAAGACTCGATGCGCAATTGACATTAACCTTCAATTTATTCCAAACAGGGTTTCCTAGCAGAATGAGCACTGGCAAATCCATGGTAAACAGAAACTACAAGATGAGAGGCATTTTATAACTTTCTCACTTTAAACTGAGGCTAGAGGAAAAGAATGGATTGTGTATTTGATGGTTTATTCATAAATTCGACCACAGAACATACTGTATCACAATCAAAGCTCAGGCTATTTTCTATGTTAGGGAAATAAATTTGTGATACAGCTAAAAGAATCATTAGAGGAAGTTTTGGGTCAATATTAAAACAATCCATTTTATAAGCATTTTGGACTAGCACTTTAAAAAAATATATATTAAAAGAAAAAATTAGATGATGCTGACTTATCCTAAAGCTGTAGTCTGAAGGAGGAACACAAGATAATAATTAACTAAACCTAATATATTTAAACACATTAAATGTGGCATGTGTTAAGCATGTGGCCTATGTGAGCAGTTAAGAGAAACCTTGTGGAAAAGGTGTTATGTTGTGAGTGAAGTGAGTTCACATGACTTACTAATCTGTCCAAAAAGGTCCCGAGAGAACAGCATGTCTTACGGACGAGTACCTTTGTAAAGAGATGGATTGAGTAGAAAGTGGTGCGATAAGGAACGGTGGCCTTACCTCATTAGTGTTCCACCGGTGTCTCTCCTTTGGCAGCGAGGTGCATTTTGGTAGACATTCAAGCAGCTTCTTGGGCAGGTATATTTTCAAATGTCCATGTTCATCTACGACAAGAGCAAGACAAAACAGAATATTTAGCACAGACAGCATACTTTATTGACTTGCTCATCTTCCTTTTTACCAGTGTCTATGCAACAAAACACTGACTGTAAAATAACAATCCCCAACAGAATTAGGAAATTAATTTAAGAATAGAGTATTGCATATATTTTATTTTGTGCTTGGCTAAATTATTTTACTGTGAAATGCATTCTATCAGGGGAGTTCACTGTCTACTTGTAAAGGCTGTGTCTATTCATTATTTAGACACAATAAACACCCTTGAGTGATTTTATGGTGTATGGGGATTTAGTATGGGAATCTGTGTGCTACACGCCAGAATATGGTACATTATTCAGGGAAATAATTACTATTTCCAGGCCCAATGCTTACATCATAATATATGTCGTTCAATCTATAATTTACATTTCACAATCACAAGCATTATAAAAGAGTAAGGCTTAAAGATGCCTTCATGCATGGATGCATTCAAATATTCATTTCATTCCATTGCTTTCTTCGTGCTCAAATATGCAGATTCCTTAACCATGAACGAATTATATTTGTTTAGGGAGAGAAAAACATGTTGAATTTATAATATCCTGAAGAATCCCATTATAGTTTTGTGGTGTTTTTTCATCAGTAAATGAAATATAGGCTTATGAGGCAATAATTTTAGTAATTTACATACAAAATGAGGATCTTTTCATTAACAATGAGATTAAATGCAGAAATTGTGACTGTCAATCATTGTGAAATGGCAGAGGAACCTTTTTTAAGAGGGCACTGGAGACAAACTACGGCGCTTGTCAAAAACAAACAAATCTCAGATGCACCAACATCTAAAAAGCGGGAAACGATGTAGCGTTCATTAAATCAGAGGTTCAACAGACTTACGTATTATATATTGTGTCACTTAGGAAATATTTAGAATCTAGAAATAGCAAGCCAATAAGAGCTTATCTTGTTTCTGTGGCTGCCAATAAAGTTCAGGATATTTCTGTTCCTCATCAGCCCACATTGTGAGTTTGTAATATTTTATATATATATATCATACTTCTAATACATTCACAATGGAATTAGCTGAATTAGAGCTAGAATCCAGTTAATGTTTCAGCATGTACAACTAGATCTATTTGGTTTTAATGGGTGTGGACTGAATGTAAATAAATTCACCAAAGCTAATGCAAAATATTGCATTTACCTGTAATTTAATTTAGCTTGAAAATAAATTACAACTATAAAACAAATATCACAGACCAAGCAATGTTCTTTTATATTTATATAATTGGTTGGTTTGGATACTTGACAAAAATGGGAAAGTAAAGGGAGAGACAGAAAAAAAGCCTAAATATGAGTGCTGAGTATGGATCTCCAGGGTGGCTGATATCAGTATTTGATTGTAGAAAAAGAGAGAAAAAGTTAAAAAAAAAAGGAAAATACTATTTTAAATCCAATAGAAATAATCCAAAAGTGCACTTGATTATGAGGATATAACAGGAGTATGTGTAGCTTGCTATACATCACAGCAAGAACAGAGTGCTACTATTGCTACAGCTGGTCCACAGAGACGCTGCTGGCTTGAAGCCTCTGAGTGTAATTCGTAAGGTAGAGCATCATTGCTCCCAAAGCAATGCAAGAGTAGACCTGTACTATCTGCCATTTCCATCTGTACCTATAATTCTGCATGTAGACTCTGTTTTATATGAGCCGCACAGGTATCTGTAATCATTCGCAATGCCCAATTAAGAATCACATACAGCATCTGCTCCTGGGTACCACGAGAGCGGTTTCACTGTCAGAACTGGAAAACATGCTGCAACTGAATGATCAGAGAGGTACCAAAGAAAAAAGAAAGTTGTTTTTATGTGTAGGCTCTTTATTAGTATACAGCACTAACTTTTGCACAAAGCTGTAATGTTGCTTTAATGCAGAGCCACAATGTTAACATTTACTACAAGGGTCAGAAGACCAAAGGCCTCCAATATTGAAGCGTACTCTCAAGCAGAAAATCTGACTCATAAAGCGTGGGTTAGTACAAAGTCTTGGCCATCTCCCTTTCTGAAATGTGCTCTGAAGATTTGCTCTTTGTAACTGACAGACAGCACTGGCACCAGATACATATGGCAAGTCTGTCTCTGCACAGATTATTCTGGATTCAATGCTGCCCTCTGGCATACGCTCCTATGACACCATCAACACCAGACAGAGCAGGATTGGAATATGTCTCAAGTACACTGAGTCAGGATAGAAATCTACTGTAGGAGGTTATGTCTGCTAAATCTGCCAGCAGGCTAAAATACTCGCTAAAATACTCGGGATAAAAAAATACAGCACAGAGGATCTTGACGAATGCAATGAAATGCGTGTCTCTCACTTGTTTTTAATCATTTCCCAACCTTATAATTACACTGGTCATTGCACAACATGTTTTTGTACAAAGTATTGTTGGCTCTACAACTCTCTCTGCCACGGGTCCCTGAATTATGCAAAACACATCTCAGTTCAGTATGCTGTGCACATGAAAAGGTGACACACTGCAACATAACTGCATTTTACTTTGAAATGCCAGTCTTGTATTTGTCAACTAACAACCCCCCAAGCAACATAGGAACCAATGAAAACTCTGCAGAACTAACAAGGTGTTAACTGGGTTTCTCTTAATCCTTCAACATTACATGGATACTTCTCTAATCAGGTTATGCTGAAACGTAGAAATGATCAGATTACCAATGTGCATGTAAACATACTGAATGTAAAAAGATTCCACCTTGTTTTTAAGGTATTCGCACAGTGTAGGCTGCAGTAAAAGTAACTCCTTTGACTTACAAGCATAATCTAACCAAGTCGTTATTGGCCAAGAGGCCAGGGTACCCTGGACAGATCGCCAGTCTATCGCATGGCCACACATAGAGACAAACAACCAATACACTCACATTTGCACCTACAAGTAAATTTAACTTAAATTTAGTGACCAGTTAATTGGCATGTCTTTGGACAGTAGGAGGGAGCCAGAGTACCCACAAGAATGCCACGCAGACATGTGGAGAAAATGCAAACTACACACAAAAGGTTCCAGCCGGCTGATGGATCTGAACCAATGCGCTAACCACTGTGCCACCTTACAGCGCTGTAACTGCGGTAAGGTGGCACAACTCGTCTGAAAAAACAGTAAAGAAAACAGTGATTATTTTTAGGCAACATTCTGGACTTACAAGATTTTTTTATTTTCATCTAAATAATCCATGACTGTTTGTCTTTTTTGGCTTACATGCTTGCCTTCGTTGGAAAGTATCACACTAAATCTAGTGTCACTGCTGCCACTACAACTGCTGACCATGTTCAAGGTGCCAAACTGTAGTAACTAACTTCTAGTTATTTTCAGAACACCAACATTTCACCTTACACACCTTTTGCCTCATGTCTCTCCCACACCCCCCTGGGGATGCAGAGTTTGAAAAACCCCTGTTGGGAAACAGACGGAGGAAGCAACCTAAAAGTTGTCTTTTTTTTTTTTTTATGTCAACAAATGGAGTTTACTTGACTAGCCAAGATAGTCATGTGACCTTGAACCAACTGAGCATGTGTTTCACTTGCTGAAGAACAGACTGAAGGCGAAAGCCACCAAAACAAGCAGGACCAATATGGCTGCAACACAGGACTGGCAGAGCATCATCAGGGCACATGCCATATCATACAATGACATAATCATTATTTATTGAAGACAGCGTTCATGTTCATTTCTGCTGCTAGATAAAGACTGCAGGGAACAAAAGCCGTTTAATCTATTAACCATCACCTTTTTAAGAGCCTATAGTACTTGTTCAAGGTTCAAAGATTTCAAGGGTTTATCTATCTCAGATCCGGATGACTGGATTTCTTTGAAGGACAGTACTAACTACTGTCATGTTCCAAGCAGTGCGCTGTTCTTTGTGCTGTTAAATAAACCATGTGTTTTAAAAGTGGTTCTTCTTTTTCCGATGTTCAGCGCTGGCCTTCCCTAATCTGGGAGTCCTCGTCTAACTTGAGAGAGGCCTTGTTTTTACACAAGAATGTTTTTATACGAGGCTCTCGAAGCACACGTAAGTAAACTCCACACAACTGTTGTTGAGTGCTGAGGTTTCTTTTCTACAGCATTACGCTCTCATAAGTCTAAAATGTTTTGTTCTTGCAGCTGCTATTTATCCACTCTAATAATATTTCAGCTGCTGTACTGTATGTCTTCGGTTCCTTCCACCGGGCATTTCCACAGATGTGAAGGAGGAACTGTGAGTGTTCCAACAAAGTATTGCTCACTAATTAAAGACCTGTCCACTGTGGCATTGATATTCACATATACTGTAGTTTGTGCATCAGCTGAAAACAACCCACAGGAGAATAGCCTGGATGCCAGATTTGGAATAGATTTATGGAATACAGACAAGCACTTCCTAATAAAATTATCTGATTTGATCAGAGCATAAACAGCAAATTACCGACAAAAACTTGGCTTTGAAAATGTAAATGTGGCTATTTTCTTAACTAGAATCTGATCAAAGCCTGAAAGGAATTCTACCTCTTTGCATTTCCCGTGTACTCCCCTGTAAGGTTTGATATTTATTTTGGAGTCTAAACAGCAGGTTTAATGACTGCTTGTACATTAGCCAGAAAAGGGATACACAGAAAACTACTATTTGGTTGTAAAACACTAAAGTGCAAGACAGGCTGATACCAGAGCTTGTTACGTGAGAGGATGTGCTGAGCTGAGCTGGCACACTGGAGCCAATTACATTCTGGGTCTTGATGAGCGAGCTCACATACAAAAGGGTAAACGGGGAGAGGAGCTCTTTTCAACACAGAAGCTACAGGTCTGATGCTTTCATGTAGCCATTTGTGTTCTCAACATAGGCAGGCAGCGCAAGCCCCTTCATAATTCACATCACCCTCTGTCAAATGACTATGAAGATATATATTTCTGTGTCCTGATGTTTGGATTATCACTGATCCTGGCTGCTAAGCAAATACATGGGCCGAGTTTAAGGGTATCTGTCATGCTAGCTTGCTCCAGCCCCACCCTAGAGACAAGAGCGAGGGTCATGAGACTGGAAAGGCTGACATAAACAAATCTTTAATCAATATCCAAGCCCTGAACGCAAAACCCTGTCTCTTCCGTCTCTGTCTCACAGCACTCTGGGAGTGACAGTTTTTCTTTTTAATCTGTGCCCACATTGTGGAGATATTGCAAGCTAATGTTTTTGCTATAGATCATTCAACAAATTGCTGCTGGCGGTGCATATCCAAAGTAACAGTTTGAATGCAGACGTTTTCCACAACAGTTCAGTGGCTAATATGGCTTAAGAATGTGAAGAGCAGTGTAACAGTATCTGTTCTTTTCAAGCTATACCTGAAACACATGGGAGGTGAATCACAAAAGAAGTGTGGATGCATTTGGCTTTCATCTATGTCCAGTAAGAAGTGCTGTGAAACTGAATTAGGCCTATGACAGTGGCTGTTATCATCAGGTCGGATGACAGCCATCCACTAGACCAGACTTAAAATGCCCCTTATAGATTAGCTCCAAAACGTGCCTGGTTAGCCAAGTGAGTTTAACTGATATTTCATCAACTGATTGAGAAATGTCAAATTATCAAAAACCTAAATATTATCCTTCATCTGCTGTAGCCAAGCAACAAGTTATCAATGTTAGATAACAAAAAGAACTACATATTTGCATGTTTCCTAATATGGTGCCTACATTTTAACTTATTTGTCACTAAACACTAAATCTTTTTACAGACAAAATAAGCAGCACTGTTTCACCTGGTGATGCACGCTTGTCTTTCGCACCCTCCGCAACTAACAATGATGTTTGATCCAAAACCTTACGTTTGAAAAAAGCAACAGATGTTTTGTCACAGTAAGTGGGAAACTGCATAGCATCACTTATGATTTGAATCATAGTACTTGCATCACTAGCAGGAGAAAAAATATATACATTAAAAAAAATAAAGGCATCATCTTTCAGTGTGAACACAAAATGTGCATGCACACTGAAAAACACAAAGGCATAGGTCTATAACAATAGACAAGAAGGAGGGAAATATAAGGCATAAATAACATTAATTCACAGCATGCACATAAAAATATTACACACCCTACTTGCAGGCAGTTTCTTCAGCATGCACAATGATGTGTGTAAAAATATATTTGGTGAAAGGCAGAGATATGATGAGAGATATGGCAAGTATCTAAATTGAAACAATCTACAATTGGAGTGTGTGGGATGTGTCATGCAGCAAGTATAATGACCTGCTCTATAGGAGGCAAGATGTCAAACCAGTCCAGTGACAGAATGGACTTAAAGCTCAAACCAAGGGCCAAGGTGCAGTGACAGGTTAACATGGTGAAAGCAGTTACAAGAAATTGGCAGCAGAAGAAGAAAATCTTGGCAAAAAAATGTATAGCAGAAACACAGCCCAGCGGCAGTGGTCAACTGATGACATGCTGTCAATTAAAAGCAATCAATCTGGTTGTGAGGCACGACTGAAAAAAAAGGGGGCTGGGGTTTAACCTGTAAATGCGATCATTTACAGTGATGGGATCTTGTCCGTGTAGCCTTCAGATCAGGACACTTCCCTGTGGCTAACTTAAGCCCTAAAATTCTTGCTATCAATAATCATTTGTGACCAAATGTCTTGACTTCCAGGCTCATTTAATATTTAGAGCAAACATGAATCATTACAACATTAATAATTGATATTTATGAAAGTTTTTTTTTCATTTTGTCACATTTTGGTTGTACATGATAGTTTACAATACATTAACTCTAGAGGCTGGAAATGTCAGAAAACTTGATTTAATTTCCACATCTTGAATATCTATAACACCGATTTTACATTGTATCTGCAATGAAGACTAGTAGTACTTGGCCACTAGTGAACACAGCACTTGATTAGACCAAAGTCTACAGCCTGCTACTTGTGGGAGATTCTGAGCTGAGCTTTACACAGGACAATTTAAGCGGTGTCAAATTTCCCTGGCAGTAATAACGTTGATTGGCCTATAGTCCAAGGGCCAGTCTCCCCACAGCCTGATGGCTCTTGATGGGGACATAGAGCCGAGTGCGTAGACTTAAAATAGCCATGTGTTAGTGTAGGATGGGGAAAACAATTATCTTTATCATTTGGCCTATAGCCTGTTTGATAACGCTCTTACATACAGTAAAATTACAAACCACCCACAAGCATAAAAAAGTCTTACTGAACTTCACAGTGATATTGTTACTTTACAGAAAAGCTGCTAGGAAAAGAACATTGCATTTATTCTAGAGTTAGCATCTACTGTAGGATGAGTGTTTGACCTGCAACACACACAACAACTGTGGTAAAAGATGCAAAAAGTTGTTGTTTTTTCCCTCCCAGTGGGAGAGATAGAAAGAGCCAAGCGGCGAGTGAGAGATCTGAATTACACTAAATCTCACTGGACACTGTTACTTATGCAGCTGTGCTACAATCAAACAAGATGCAACATAAGCAGTGTGCACTGTTTACATTCCCTCAATGGCTATATGCTGGACACACTATGGCTGCGTGTGGTTATAATAACATAGTGTAATATAGCATAATAAGGGGAGACTGTCAAAACGTCAAACAGCTGAAAAAAAGACTAGGCCTATTACTGGAAGTTCAACAAACATGCACACATGGTTAACTGCCTGCAACAAACTGAAAATGACTCTTTATGTGTTCTCAGCCCTCACCAAGCTCACCCATCCATAAAAATCCCATCTCAAGGAGAGCAGAGGTGAGGTCTCTCTCTCTCTCTCTCTCTCACTCCCTCTCCTGCTCTGGTTCTCTTTCCCCCTCTTGCTTACACATGCACAAAAACAAAGTCTTTCTTTCTGTATTATAACTACTCTCACAATTATTCAGACGATTACTCAGATCAATGGTTTACCTGCGTGTTTGAGCTGCTTTACTCTGCTACAGAGTGTCCTGGCGAGGCAAAAAAAAAACCTCCAGGCTGAATGCATTAAGCAGGGTGTCTGACATGAGTACATGATACTGTAATACCACGCAATAACATGAGGGAAAACAGCAAGTCTGGCAAAACGTATTGTCAGTCACAGCTGTCACACATGAGGGGGTAACCCAAAAGTCTATCAACAATGTTCCTGTTACAGCCTGTATTCTTTTTTCACAGAGCTGCACAGGATGTCCTCTGCCATTAAATCTTTTAAAATATTCTCCGTTTAAAATACCCAAAATGTTTGGTGCAGCAGAGCTCTCCCAGTGACAGATATTGAGTGAGGGGTATAACAAGAGGTTGGGGGTGATTTCAGACTCTCTATTTTAAAATGACAATACATGAGCACAGTTAATTACTCAGTCTCTAGTCTAGATCAACAGAGTCTTCGAGCGGTGAAGAGACTGGTGTATTCATTAACAATGAAGGGGCTCCTCTTTGCTGAGAAACAAGCTGCTTTACAGAGGACAGTTTCTTCAATGAATAAAGACAAAGGCAAAAAAGTCTGACACATCCTCTAAAGAGGAATGAAGGGAAAATCAGCCACAAATAAAATCCAAGACTTTGGCCTACATTTCTGATGGATTTGTTTTGGTTGTGACAGAAAACAGCACTTGTGCACAGTCTTGTAAGTGCACTGAGGCAATTCCTACAGACGCCGTTTTTTACAAGTCATAAAAACCTCAGCTATAATGCTGTGTTGTCTTTGTTCTTTGCCTCTGGTCTACTGTTCTCATAGAGTGCAGATGTAATGAGAGGAAGGCAAAGGCTAAGATTAATCCATTTGAAGGAAAGAAAAATCACAGGATACTATTTTTCAGCAATGCATAAATATTTTGGTCATGCACAATTTGCAATTGGTTTTGCATATTAAATATAAGTGATACTGAAACTTGGGTTGATTTTTCTCAGCTATCAAACAGTATTAAGAGAAGCAGGAAAAAGACAAGTACATGTACAGGGCCATAATTGATGGCTCAAAGTGTAAGCTTTCTCTCTGAGGGTCTGCTCAGGTCCTGATCCCCTGGCCTCAACCTGAAACAATCACTCTTAGTTAACGACAACACTTCAGCTATTGACAGCGTGATCCCGTAAAGCAGACACTTCAATCAACAGAGCAGCCCAGAGGGGTGGTGTGTTGGAGGAGAATTAAAAAAAATAAAAGAGGGGACATGGGGACGGATGAAATCAAGAAGTAAATAAATGAATCAATGAATGAATAATAGATTGGCCAGCTAGTGGCCTCTTTGAGCAGCAATGCAGTATTAATAACTGACTCTTACTGTTCATCTCTGTGTCATCACTGATACTCTTAGGTGGACCATGGCCAGCATAACACACTGCTGATCTGTACATTCGATCCGGATTACGAACTTTCTTCAGTCCTTCAGGAGGCAAAGAGAAAAGTAGAGAAAATCGAGGAACAGAAGCATTCTCCCAGCCTGTGATAACTAAGCAAACTCCCCATGCAAGTTATATCAACAGAAGCTAGACAGTATATTGAAATACATTTATAAAACATAGGAGCTGTTGGGCAAAATATGATGCAAAAAATAATAATAACAATAATAAGACAATAAATCACACTGGATCTGACTCCTGTCTATTTAAAAGAATTAAATTCTGTATTAAGTGAATTATTTTGTCTCTGAAAGAAAAACGGCCAGTAAAAAGGGTCACTGTAGCTCTGGCCCAGTTTAATACGGGTCAACAACGTTCCCTATTGCATCAGTGGTAAACTGGATGAGTCAATACAATCAATCAGCGGAGGCGGTGCAAAGCAGTCAGTAAAGGTCTATTACAGGCGGGCATTAGGAATGATACGTCTCAGCAACCACAGACCAGGCCCGGGTCCCATCCATCCACACCTCACTGATTCAATTAAAAGGCTGGAAAAAAAAGATGTGAAGTCTGATTCAACACAAAACTCGGAGAGCAAGCCGTCCGACATCACGAGGAGGTTAAATTCATCCTTCTTTACAAAACAGCAGAGAAATATTTGTACCACTGCTGTACCAGCACTTTTGCAAGTTAATGGCTGACTGCGTGCTTACTTGATGTTTTGCTGCCGCTTCACCCTAAACTTTGAGTGAAACAGTTTAACGTCATGAGATGTTTTAAACTACACCCGCGAGAAAACAAAAGAGAAACGTTACTTCCCTCCACAGCTGAGACTACGGAGCCTAATTTACTACATTTTAAAAAGCAGCCTTTGTTGAATTTTTCTGTTGTCACCAGTGTTCAACCTGCATTAAATCTGCATAGTTTATGTAACACACCTGTGTGAGTTTTGTGTATCAGTAAAGCTGTTTGTATCTGAATGCACATTTCACAACTGTTCTAGGGCTACAGAAAACCAACAGTTTCAAGATTCAAATTCACAGTGTGAAAGCATCAAGATTTAACTTTATCACAGTGTCGTCTTTTCTTTAAAGTCCCAACATCATGGAAGCGTTACTACTGTAGCTTGTGTTTTCAGGAGTGCTTGTTTCATTTCTCACACTTGGCTCTCTGCACTGCAATATTTGTGAGTGTCTGATCTGGTAGAGATTCAAAAGACCATTGGCTGTAGTTTTATTCAGAGCAGTCTCAGTGTAAGACATATCAAGCCTGTCTTTTCACTGCCCTCCAGGTCTTGTACTTAAAGTAGCAGACCCACACTGCTTTTTATGAGTGTGAAGAAGAAAATACCCCCAAGGGCCCTGACAATCATTTAGGCTAGAGAGAAATACCCCAGGATGTAAACATTACACCACTGAGTGAGACTGGGTCATGGCCTCTGGGTTTAACACAAGATGTAACCCTCAGTTCTTATGGGCCATCATAAGACCTGACAAACAACTAAGAGAGCTCGCCACTGCCCGCATACCACAAGGACAAAAGGTTAAGGTAACACTGTTCAGCTCTCTGTGTGGCTGTCTGACATCCAGGAACATGTCATGTAAAAACTGTAACAGGGACGTACATGGAAAAAGCGTGTTCTGTATTAACGAACAGCCAAAACTAATTCAAACCGGATGCAAGAGTGAACACTCAGCATGACAGCTCTATGTTAGAGTTATAAGAGCCCGGTTTGCATAAGATGACATCTCATTTACGTGAAGTTATGAAGCTCTCTGTCTATATGCTCCCCTTCCTCCTCCTCCTCCTCCTCCTGCGCCTTTTTTTCACTGACCGGTCTCACAGGAACACTGAAAATAACTTAACCTGCTCAGCAATGGGACTTTCAAGTCAGGGCTTTCAGCGAGAGCTCAGTGTTGGAGAGAACTCGAGACTAACAACTGCAGCCTATTTGTTAACTTCACCTATGTAAATGAATACATTAGGACCATACACCACCAGTGAAGTCATGACTATCATAAAACCAGATGTCTTCATTTTTTGTCAAAGCCACAGACACATCTGATTCTGTAGCTCAATACCACCCTCTGGTGGGACTCTGTTAAGTGGTTGGCACACTGACATCCAAACAACTGAAATTCCAGTGTTTTATCTTTCCCCGTCATATGGACAGAGGTAATTTGTTTACACTCGTTTGAAACATTAAAGTAATTTCACATCAAAAAGAATTTGTGTTTGAGGTTACTAACACCACACTTTGACGGATGACAACAAAACATCATGAACAGCTCAGAAACAGCTCAACTTAAAAATGTATGTTTTAAAAAAATGTTTTTCTCTCTTTCTCAAATTATACAGCCAATTTTAAAGACGAGGATGACTCTTTTACTTCAGTGTAAATCAGTGAACACAACAACTACCACAAGTTCAGGAGGGGGAAAAAAGCAACAGCATTAGCCTAAAATATCCCATTAAAAAAGAAAACAAATCTAATGCACTTCATTTTAAGTTGGAGAGCCGTGTGAAATAAGCTGAGCGATTTAAAAAGTCATCATTTTGCCCTATGTGTAAAGTAGTGTAATGGGCAGGCTGCTGGAAACCCTGCTCTCCATCCTCCTCCCTGTGTGATGGCATTTCATTTCAAGTGCGATGGGGCTTTGCGAGCGGAGCGAGCATTACAACATTTTGATGCCCGTGTCTCAACCCAAATATAGGCCAAGAAGTCTGGCATTAATTGGCATTTGGAAAACATCACATTCGCCCGTTTAAAAACACATCTCTCCTGAATCGTAAACAATATTCGCTGAATGGCCAAGAAATTCCTCGCGCTTCAAGGGGAAACTGAACGACCCTTTTCCGAAACGCGGAAAAAAAACTACACTTCTACATTTTTAAAACATACATGTCTGTATTATTATCACAATGTCTTCAAAGCGAGCTGCAAATAGCGGCGGCGGAAAAGAGCTGTCTTGACGGATAAACTAACGTTAACACAAGCGAGTCGCTTTTTAAAGCTGGGTAATAAGGGAAGAAGTTAGTCGATGCCAATGACATGTTGTCATTAACTTAGCCTTGTTGTTAACTACTTAAATCGCTCGTATTTTGACAAGGATGTTGAGCGAAATAAACGACAAACGCGGTACTTTTACCACGCTGACTGTCTGTCCCCGTGGCGTGCTTTAAATGTGGGCTACGATGGGAATAGTAGCTGGCTAGAATGCAAGCTAATATTAGCTGGCTAGGTGATGTCTCCACGTTTTAGCTCCCTATTCGGAGGAAAACAGCGGAGCCGTTTTCTACCGACAATTTCTCCACTTCTCCTCGCGCGTTACAGAGTTACAGAGTTACACCTGTCCTAAAAATCACACGGCGGTCATACTAGTAAATTAATCCCATTATATTTCTCTTACCTTCCGGCTTGTTTTCGGCAGCCATTTCCCCTTCACGCGCAACATCCTCCTCCTCCTCACGACCGTGGGTACCACGCGCGTGCACGGCGAGGACAGCACGAGGAGGGACCGGAGGAGCAAGCGGCGAGTCGGTCCGACCGAGGAGAACTTACCATTGGCTGTGAGATGGTGACTGACAGAGAGGCTCCGGGATGAAAAACACATCTCCCCTCACCTTGGCACTACCACCAGCGTTTTTTTTTTCTGTTTTTTTCTCTTTTTTTCTACGGTGAATTTAAAACAGTTCAGAGACTCTGCTGCAGATGGTGACGCGTCATTAGATTAAAAAGAAATAACTTAATGTCCAATAAGTGAGGATGCATATCTCACTATTTATTAAAAACGTAATAATTGAACTGTGGATATTAAATGTTTATCTTTAAGCCACACCAAAAAACAAGTCTTTAATGCTTTTTTTTAACATTTCTTCAGGCACAATCTGATGATCAGCGCTGATAATGGTGGTCTGACTTGTTTCATGAAGTTCCTTTCTTACATAATCATCCATAACAGTGAATAAGCCTTAACTAAAACTCTTGTTTTAATTGTGAGGTTTATTTTACTACCACTGTTGGTTTCTGTGGAGTCTTGGGTTCATGTTAAAATATAAACAACATATTTGAGACGTAACATTAGTGATGGTCTGTCAACCAAGAGCCCAAACGTCGGGTTATATATGAAGGTCTGTAGACTAGTTTGTTCCCTTGTAGACATGTCTAACCGATTTCAGATAGAATCCTGCAGAAATGTGGATCCTACATCTTATATACGGGCTGGTATGAAGTCTGCCTAAACAGATACGATGCACACATTTTGAGACCGGTTACATGAATACAGTCACTTTAATCATTTTTACTATGCTGCCAAGTGCTTCAGCTTCTTGGATGGTTGCGTTAAATGACTAGTCTAATTACAGATCGCCGTACTCAGTAGCTTTTGGCACTTGCGTCACCTACAGCACTTAAAGACAGTCTCCGTCCTGTATTAACTGGCTGGTGACCGTCAGTGCTGAAATGCAGCGTGCAGTCTGAAGTGGTGCTGAAAGGACAGCTCCTCTGTTCCCTGCTGCTTGTACTCCTTGCACACTCAACGGCTTGCTGTTATTGCAAAGAAGGTAATAATGAACTAATGAAAGACATAATGTAGTGAAGTGATTTTCTCACCCGTTACCTTCATTGCTCCTAGGTGGATATGATACGAACAATATCCGTTTGAAATTAAGGCATGTAAGCATTTTTCTTATATATATAATACGTATATTACATTCAAATGTGTCTGTGGTTTTAAGAAAACTGAAAAGTTAAGTAACACAGACACAATATACTGCCAATAAATAAACAGTTTTTGATTTAAAAAAACCCCCGAAATAAACAAAACAATGACTGCAGTGTGAAACGCCTACTCGGTTTTACTTTGGAAACATATAGCAAACCATTATCTTTCCTCTACTTCAGTATTATTAATAAAGCCTCCTACAGCTACGGACATATGTGAATTAGAAAACGTGCAGATAAACCGACACGCATAACGAACAAGCCTGTGAATGCAGTTGCGGTGTCGTCGTTCATCCCGAACACGAGGGGGCGACAGAGAAGTGTGTGAGCGGTGTAAATGACACGAGGAAGAGATGACCGGGTGTAAACATGGCGTCTGCCTTGGACGATGATGAGATCTGCAGTGATGATTATTATTCTTTGCTAAATGTCAGGAGAGAGGTACAGTATACAGCTGTGACCTGGGTAGCTGTGTGTGCGAGTGTATTTAGCAGTTATTCCGTTAGCTTTTTCTGACTGGTATTTAATGGTTAGGCGCATAATGTGACTTAACGTTAGCTATGTAGCTAGCTTGTGACCCTCGACATTGATTTTCTGTGCTGTGACTCTTCGGCTGGATGCTTGACAAGTCACTCAACAGGTTGTGGCGTTAAAACATTACAACCAAAAGTAGTCGGTTAACAAGAGAAGACGGACAGACGAGTTTTATAGACGTTATCTGCGAGCTAACGTAAACAAACTGAATTATATACAAAGAGTGGTTTCTTGTAGTGTGGACAGTGCTAACCACAGCGGCTAACGCTGCATCTGTACTTCAGAGCTTCATCGCAGCACTACAGTCGATCTGATTATACTGTTAACATGTGCTGCACTTTCTGGAGTTCAGACGGGTTTTAATCATGTTATTTTTTAAACCACATTATGTTGTAACTTAAAGTATATTTTACAGAGCAACGTCAAGCGACATGCTGTGTTGAGGAGAAGCTCAGGTTATTTAACTTTAGTTCTACATGTAATGTTTACATGGCAAACTCTCATTCAAGAAACATTACAGGTCAGACGTGCTTTAACTGTGTCATGAAGGAAAAAAACAGCAAACACTGCACGAATAAGGGAAAGTATCAGCAAATTTGGATATATGATGGAGTTAATCAAGAAAGCAAAACTGAAACAACTGGTGCGAGTGGGTGTAGCTGTCAAAGACTTTATGAAACACTTATGTTAAGTGAGCTTTATATTATGTTAATAGTTGTTGAGTTTGGCTGTAGCAACACCATGCTGTGTGTTTCAGATGTTGTTGATGAAGTTTCCTTCAAATGTTCTTTCATGTTTTTTGATATTGTGCCTCAGGCAACACAGGAGGAGCTGAAGGCTGCTTATAGGCGACTATGCATGCTGTATCATCCAGACAAACACAGAGACCCTGAACTAAAGCGACAAGCAGAACAGCTTTTTAACCTTGTGCACGAAGCTTATGAAGGTTAGAAGTTAATTGCCTTTGCATCTACACACAAATCTAATGTAATGGTCTACATAACAATATTTAGAGATATTGTGTTTGTTAATATTTTTGGTGGTTATTTATCTTTTTCTAGTGCTTAGTGACCCACAAGCACGAGCTATCTATGATATCTATGGCAAGCGAGGACTTGATGTTGAGGGATGGGAGGTAAGTCCAACAGCTTTTCTGTTAATTGACAGCCCACAATTTACGTTTTGGCGGAATTTTTCTTTTTTGCCCAATTATGTTCATTGACAGCCATGTATTTATTAGGCCCCAAAATATACAATATTCAGACCCATATGCATATCGGAGAAAAAAATGCTGCCATAGTGAGAATGTGAAAACACATCTTTAGAGATGCAATTTAAAATAAAGAAAAAGAAAAAAATACATGCAATACTGCAAAATAATGCAATCCAATACAGTAGCTCTGTCATGAATTAGTTATAATATCTTAGTTTTTGTTGAAACTGTCAGAAAGATGATAATTCGGTGTTTTTTACTGTGGTCATAGTTGAGTCATGCTGGAGTGCATTATACAAACACCTCTAAATATAATGCACTAGTCATGACAGAGCTGCTGTATTGGATTGCATTACATTTTACAGGTGTACCTAATAAAGTGGCCAGTGAGTTTGTGTCCAATTAATTAATTTGGTCACAAGTGGCCTTTCAAGTTCACATTTAAGTTCTAGAGATATTTTAAGGAATATTGAAGCAAATAGGGTTCACTTGACCACAAGTGAATGTCACAGCGAAGGATCTGAATACTTTCCTGCAAAAATTCTTGCTGAAGTGACTGTACAGCTCTGATGTTCACTACAGGCAGGAGAGATGAAGCCACATGGGACCAGCTCAGTGGAGTTTTAACTTTCACAACCACAACTGTCAGTATGACAGTATGATAAAGTCATTATAAATGTTGTATGTGTATTGATAGCAAACACACCCAAGTGCTGTAATACAAGAATGTCTGTTTAAAAATTTTGGGTTGCAGTTTTGGAACGTTGAGAACATACACACACAGCAAGATGCAAACCAGTATGAGCTTCAGCGTAGTTCCATCAAAATTAAAGCTGAGCCTGAAAAAGTGCCTAATACTTTACTTTTTATTAACTTACTGCTACCTTAAATCCTGCTTCCATCAAGGTGGTAAGGGTAGGGTTTTTGCATTTAATTCCATAGATGGCTGCTTTTCAGTTGAATCAACCAATTCAATCTTTACTGTGGAGCCTTTCTTAACTTTCCTTTAGTTGGAATGCATTTAAGTTAAGTTTGGATCTGTATGGGTTTGGCAGCTTATTGACAATTTTAACAAATTATCAAAGCTTTGAGTAGACACACTAGGTAGTTTAGTGTGCTTTAGATAGAAATCTAATCACGGCTTTAAGATAAGTTAATAATTGTTTATTTGCCAAAATCATATAAATATTTTTGACCATGAGACTTTGGACCATGCTAATGGCAAGGTAGCATGCAAATGTGAAAGAGTTTGCACTTGATACTTGATATGCACTTGATAGTATATGCTCCTGTCTTATTTCTACCCTTAAGCTATATGAATAGTTCTGATGTAGCTTAATCTGCGTTGATTATTTATGCTGCACAGTGCAAAATATCTCTGCAAAACACTTTGCCCAATTTCTTCTACTGTAACTATTTATCTTCAGCGTCAATTCCTCCATTCGCTTCGTACTCAACTAATGTCTTCTTACTTCAGGTGGTGCAAAGGAGAAGAACCCCTACAGAGATTCGAGAAGAGTACGAGCGTCTTCAGAGAGAGCGAGAGGAGAGAAGGCTTCAGCAAAGGACCAACCCAAAGGTGCAGTATGACCAGGGGAAGATAACCAGCCATTAGACATCAGTTGTATTTTATACACATTAGTAATAAATGTGGTATTGATTTTTGAACTTGTTATTTCCAGGGAACGATTAGTGTGGGCATAGATGCCACAGACCTTTTTGACCGATATGAGGAGGACTATGAGGATATGGTGGGAGGAGGAGTCCCACATGTGGAAATCAACAAGATGCACATATCACAATCCATAGAGGTGATGTATTGATTCTGCACATTTTCACAAGCCCCATTTCCAGAAAAGCTGGAAGTTTTTCCAAAGTCCCACATTTTCTTTCCCTCTGTCCTAACTTATTTTGAGTGTGTCCCAGGCATTTTGCTTCTATTTAAACAATACAATTAGGTTGAATTTTATATTAGGGTGAATAGACAAATCACAAGTTTTACTTTTTATTGTACTGGAAATGAGGTTTGTTTTCAAGTTTAACAATAGATTTGACTTTGGCTCAAATAATGACATTTATGATGGATGTAAAGAAAGATGTTTGAGTTATTTCCTGTGTGTTCTACTGCAGGCTCCTCTTACCTCGACAGACACAGCCATTTTGTCTGGCTCGTTGTCAACCCACAATGGAAATGGAGGTGGCACCATTAACTTGGCCTTGAGAAGAGTCACCTCAGCTAAGGGGTGGGGTGAGGTAGGCTGGATTCTCACTGGGTTTTCATCTTGAAATGTACACTATAAATGGCGCATGTGCTATTTCTCCCTCTGTTTGTCTCTAACTATCTGTCTGTCTGTGTGGTACAACATGTAGTGACATTTTGAGATGTGAAGCATTATCTGTTATCTGGGTGTACACACAGGTAGAGTTTGGTGCTGGGGACACCCATGGACCTCTCTTTGGATTGAAGATATTCCGAAACTTGACGCCTCGATTGTATGTGTAGAAATTCAAGAGAAAACAAATCAGTTCTCTGTATTTTTGCTACATTATAAACAATTTAGTGATTTTTTTCCCCCCTTCTTTTTCTTTAGTTTTGTGACTGCTCAGTGTGGCCTCCAGTTCTCATCCCGAGGTGTACGCCCTGGGATTACCACAGTGCTGGCCCGACACCTGGACAAGAACACCATGGGCTACCTGCAATGGCGATGGGGAATTCAGTCCTCAATGAACACCAGCATAGTCAGAGACACTAAAAGCAGCCATTTCACTTTCGCAATGCAGGTTAGCAGCCAGCAGTTATATTTTACTTCAGTGTTAGCCAAGACTCCAATCAATCAATTGTTGTTTGTCAATGTCGTTGCCAAAATGATCATTTAGTCTTTGTGTCTGCAGCTTGGCATTCCTCACACGTTTATGATGATGACCTACCAGTACAAGTTTCAGGATGAAGAGCAGACAAAGATTAAGGGCTCAGTAAAGTATGTTGTCGAAAGTGCAATATGTGTTATTTGGAGAAAGTAATCATGTTAAGATCCCTGTTGCAAGTCATAATGAGATTTTAGTGTGAATCTGTTTGTACAGTGAATCAAATTTCAGTCCATTAAGGTATGCATGATTTGTCGTTTTTATGCAAGAACTGACAGCTCAAATTCAAGGAAACTTTGCAGGTAGAGAGACAGTGAGCGCATCTTTGTGTTGCAGATCAGGGTTCTTTGGGACTGTAGTGGAGTACGGTGCCGAGAGGAAGATCAGTCGACACAGTGTCCTAGGCGCCACCGTCAGTGTGGGAGTGCCCCAAGGCGTCTCCCTTAAGATCAAGTAAGTGAGGCCTCGGTGTCCTGTTTGGTGTAGATACCAGAGGGTTTTTCTTCACAGCTCTGTTGCCATGGCGCTCATAAGAATCAAGACAAAACATCATTAGCCAGTTAAATTGCTTTTCTACAAATAGCATCTCTGCTGAGGTTACATCTTTGATATGCTAGGTGGTGCAGCATATTTCTTTGTATATTTATACAGATATTTACACACTTATATTTAAACAGACATCAGAAGAACATATCACACAATAAATAGTCTTAGTACATAATTCTCTGTCCTAGAGTACGGCAACATTATTTATTTTAGGCACAGAGAATATTATAACTCCTTTTCTTTGCAGTGTGATCTTAGTATTATACCACCGTCAGACAGAAACCCCTACAAAGATTACATGAAGTAACCAATTTTTAGCATCCAGTTATCGGTCATTTAGATTTAAATAATGAAATGAACTCTTCTGTCTACAGGCTAAACAGAGCCAGTCAGACTTATTTCTTCCCAATTCACCTGACTGACCAACTCCTGCCTAGTGCTGTGTTTTACGCCACAGTCGGACCACTGGTTTTCTACCTCGCAATCCAGCAACTTATTATCCGGCCCTACGTGCAGGCCCAGAAGGAACAGTAAGAAACCTTTGTTTTAAGTTGGTCGATTCATGCAAGATATTTTATTGGAAGAAGCACTACATGTATTATTATGCCCAGATTTTATGAGCTCATTCTATTTCGCCATTTATCTTCTTACTCAACAGAGACTTGGAGAAGCAGCGGGAGAGCTCGGCCTCTAATATAGCCAAGAAGAAACAGGAGGCAGAGGCTGCTGTGAGTATGTTATAGGTTTACATGTAGCTGTGGTGCCAATCCCGCACTGTGGATTCAGTGTTAGATAAGAGATGCAGGTAGCATGTGTGACTGTCAAGAAAAATTACAAGTCCCACAACTGTGAGACGAAAGGGCTGAGATGGGATTAGATAAGATGCAACATCTTAGTGAAATTCATAAGTATAATCCACACGATGTGAAATCTCATTGTGTCTGTCTCCTTTCCTTCCTCTGTGTGTGCCTTTTTTATCTCTACAGGTCTTGCTTATGCAGGAGTCTGTGCGCAGGATTATTGAAGCAGAGGAGTCTAGAATGGGTAAGATCAGTAATATTTAAGGTATGAGATTAACCTGGGAATAATGTTATTTTAAGCAGGTTTTGACATGGTTGGATTCTCTTAGATTTTGTTTTTTTGTACATTCTAGGTGAAATATGTTGGGTGAAAGCTATGCTTGATTAAGTGTCACTGACTGTAAAGTGGAAATTCTGATATACAGTGTCTGTTTTCACTATATAAAACAAAGCTAGTCCACGTTCACTGTTCTTTTCTTTTTTTTACCCCCCTGTGAACTCCAAGCTCAAATATCAAAAAATTCCAATTACAGCAAAATAAATGATTTTATTGTCTTGAACAGGTCACTGAAGTTTAAAGTAACCTTATAGCTGGCAAAAGACAGGATCGTGTGTGGGCCCTTCAACTGTAGTGCAGGACACTTTCTTTGTCGTCAGTTATAGTATCTAGGGTCTTATTTTTTTTTAGATATGTGCTTTTTTAAATCAAAGTTTAAATTGTTAATAGAGAATTTGGGTACAGTGGATTTTTAATGATCCTCCAGCTCCTACTTTGACTGGTGAAAATTTGGGCTTTTAGTTGGTTTTAATAAGAACACTAACAAAAAGCTTGTATAATTTTCACCTGGGGGGGATTTAGCAAGTGATAATTGGCTTATGACACCTGTCACTGTGGAGACTGCTTTGATTTTAGTATCATCAGATGTACCCTATACTTTGCTCTTGTAAAGTGAGTTATTAGCTAGTGGCAGTTTATAGTGTGTGTGAGAGACAGACACATAGCTGCTTTTATTTATTCAGTGGACTACGTGCCATGAGATGGTTACGGTGTTGTTTATGCAGTTATGTACTTCAAAATGAATTTAACAAAATCGTCTCAAAATGACTCTAGTTCTGTTGTTGTGTGGCTGCAGTTACAGACACACACACAAGATTAAAATCATTCTATAAAGAAAGTAGAGACTTGTGTGGGACTTCTAATATCAATTGATCCAAAAAAATCAGTATCTGCTTAACCTGTCACTTTAAAAATCTACTCTTTTGCAAAATGAAATGGACAATTTTGATTATTGATTTTACATGCATTCAAATTCCAGTTGATTAACACTGTATTTGATGCTGCTTCCTGAATCAGGTCTCATCATCCTCAACGCTTGGTACGGCAAGTTTGTTACAGACAACAGTAGAAAACATGAGAGGGCAAAGGTCATTGATGTGACTGTGCCCCTGCAGTGTCTGGTGAAAGACTCGAAACTCATTCTCACTGAGGCCACAAAGGTGAGACTTCCAAACTCAGTAAATGTATCCAAAACAGCTTTTAAAGTGGATTTTTATGCTGTAATGATATTATATCCATTCATGAAGTATTTGTTGGTAAGTAACATTCATTATAGTAATTATAGTACATATGTATGTCCTCAACATGCTGCACAATAATTCAATCTGCTGCTGGTGCGTGACTTGCATTGTCTTTCCAGTCAGGACTCCCTGGCTTCTACGACCCTTGTGTGGGGGAGGAGAAGAGCCTGAAGGTGCTGTATCAGTTCCGCGGAGTCATGCATCAAGTCTTGTCAGGAGACACGGAGCCACTCAGGATACCAAAGCAATGTGAGTCCCTTGGTTGACTACACAGCAGAGTGACTCCATATCCTAACGGGATGTGTTGTCACGTGGTGTTTGATACAACACGTGCTAGAATATTTTATCTCCACTTTGAGAGCATCTCCTAAATTCTTCTGCGCTGTATCACCTGCCACCTTCATGTCCCTGTCAGCAGCATTATTACTGAATTCTTTGTTCTTGCCTCCTGCTGTACAGCTCACAGGATTGACGCCGACACATAGGAGCTCGTCCACTGACCAAAAAGACTCATCTCTCAGCTGTTTGACCGAAGACGGAGAAACCTGTTTTAGACACAACATGGATTCAAGTCCTTGTTAGTCAGATAGTGTTCATTTATCTTTTGTCTTTATATTCATTTAAATATGCAGAGCGGAGCAAAAACATCACAGACTGGATTGATTACAATTCAGTATCCACGGACAGGTTGTGACCTGCTTGAATTTCTAATGTGACATCAAAATCAATGGCTACCATCTTACTTCCACTTTATTTTTGGTATGAGTTGTAATTTATGATGAAGTTCTTCATACTGTACTGTACACAAACTGCAGTGCCTATGTGATTGAAGATATGAATGCACCTCTGTTTATTTGCCATATTATTAAATTAGTCTATCTCATGTTGTTTAACATGTTGGTGCTTTTAAAAAAAAAAAAGCTGTGATTTTTTTGTGTAATGGTTGTAAAAGGGAATATTTATAATTCTTATGAATCTTCTCCTCCCTTCAATTGTTTGTCAGTGATTTACTATCCCTGCCTTTTCAAAAACGCATCAGGCAGAGTGAAGACAAAAAAAACATCCTTGATCCTTTGAAGACATGATGTCTTACAGTTTATTATCATAAATAAGTCTTCCTGCTCCTTAATATTAAATTATCAACCAGTCAGTGACACATTTACAAGTTGATCAGTTGCAGTCTTTGTCCCATCATTAGTTGTCTTTGTCATTTGTGTTTTCCAGGACAACTGAAAAGATGTAACCAATCAAACCAGATGATCAGTAGGACTCTTTTTATATTGATCAGAAAAAGGCTGGATATAGGCTGCTAACAGTCTTAATGATTATGAATTATACGTTATAATTAATAATAAGTGAAGAGAAATTAAAACGGAAATACGATCAAACTCACGCCGTTTTCTGTGACCATCAGATTTTGTGACTCTAGGGGCGCTGTTTCGCTGATTCCTCCTGAACGAACGTACTGTCCCTCGAGGGACTACGTTCACAACATCTGATAGTCAGGGAAAACGGTGTACCACCTGAGAACCGAGTTCCACACTAAAGTCCCCCGTGAGGTTGGGTTTAGGCAAAATAAGTACTGAGGTTAGGATTAGAGAAAACATCCTGCTTTGGTATCACTTTTAATGCAGACATTGTGTGTGTGTGAAGTGACATTTTTATCCATTAACCAGCCCCCAGTCTTTCCCTGACCCTAACCCACTGCTGTGATGCCTGATCCCAAACATAAAACACTTTAATGTCGCTAATGCCGCTTCACTCACATGTCTGGATGTTGAAATGTCACGTCGGATATTTTAGCCGACAGACAATCGGTTGTAGATCGGATATTTTCATTGGGACTACGTTCGTTCAGGAGGAATCAGCGAAACAGCGCCCCCTAGAGTCACAAAATCTGATGGTCACAGAAAACGGTGTAACACCTGAAATGAATCTAGATAAAAGGAAATGTACAGATAATTACATTTAAACGGTATAAATACACATTAAGATGTATACTAAACAATCAAATACAGAAAAAAATAATTATTGGCAATACATTTGATTTATTGATTTAGATTTCGGATGTCAAAACGAGCTACTTCCGTGACGACAACCATGCAGCAAGTGAGAGAGGTAAGTGATGAGACAGAGAAGAAAATCGAATCTAAAATATAAACAAATTCAAAATGTGACTGATTGTTCTAGTATTTGGCTCTGCTGGCTGCGTCGTTAAAATATTAGACTTATTTTGAGGTGAGTTGTAATTATACTTTTATACTGGAGTGGACGTCTTTCACTTTCATTTTCTACAAAATAAAATATAAACATACCGAGCAATAAAAACTGCTTGAAAAATTATTACACAACTGTACGCACTCTTTGCACAGTAGTTATGAGATTGATGTGCTGATATTAGGTAGTTAGATAGTAGTAGTAACCTTGGGGTCATTTTTCCTCAGAAAGCGCTGGAAAACTAAACTTCTCCGGAGTTTGAACTAATCTGTGTTTTTCTTTTGTCAGTGAAAACTGAACTGATTACTCAAAGCTTTAGTTTATCTGTGTATTTTTGTTGTTGTTTACAGTCGTTCAGTGTTCCTCTGGAGATCCTGGAGGAGATCTTCCTGAATCTTCCTCCCGCTCAGGTGGTTCGTATTTGTCGGCTGGTGTGCCGTCAGTGGAAAGAAGTGGCTGACAGTGAATCTTTGTGGAGGGAAAGGTGCAGAAGAGAAGGATATCACCTGCGGGAAGCTTCTAAAACACCCAGAGACTGGAGGGAGTTTTACTTCCGGTGCAAGAGGAGAAGAAATCTTCTCAAGAATCCAAAAGGAGACGGTAAGAAGCCACAAAATGAACTTAACATTTGGTGGTGATAAAGCCGTTGTTTACAGTGGTGCAGTTAGCACTGCAAGAGGATTTCTCTCACAGCCCCATTTTTTGTTTTTATAGAGGGCCTGAGAGGTTGGCAGATTTTGGAGAATGGAGGCGATCAATGGGAAGTTCACAATCTTAGAAAGCAACATCCAAATAAGACAGTTCAGAAAAACTTTGTCACCTCTTACATGTGAGTATATTCACCAGCAGTGGTCCAGAGAAACATATAGCAGTTATATTGCAGTATGTGGTATGTAAAATCATATTATGTAGTACTTAAATCATTCTCTGTTTTTCTGCAGAATGTGCAGGAAGTCACAGCTAATTGATCTGGAGAAGGAAGGTTACAGCCCGACATTTATGGATCACTTACAGCCAGACATCAAAATATCTGACTGGTGAGAAGAGTAGTCATGGAGTACTGATAATTATATTATACATATCAAGCATAAAAGTGACTTGTTTGCAACTTGATTTTTATTCTTTTGCACTACAGTGTAGCAAACTAACAAGTAATAAACCAAAAATACTCTACAACAATAGCAACATTGTATTTGTTAATGATATTTTGGTAATGTTAATCATGGAATGTACAGTAGCATTGTGTCTCGTGTGTGTGTGTGTGTGTGTGTGTGTGTGTGTGTGTGTGTGTGGTACTAGGTATTCACCAAGAACAGATTGTGGCAGTCAGTATGAGATCTGTGTAGAGCTGTTGAATCAACGAAAGAAGCCTGTCAAGACGTTTGCTCCTGATACTGTTTACTTTCAGCAGTGGAATAACGAAAGATGGCATCAGGTATGAACAGACTGCAGCATATTTGTTGATGCAGTGAAGTTTAGACTAGGCAGAGCTCTCAAGGACAACTCTTGACTTACTGACAGTGTTTTTCCAGATGATCCATGTTTTCCAGAACTATGGACCAGGAGTGAGATACATTCAATTTATTCATGGAGGCAAGGACACAAAGTTCTGGAAAGGACATTATGGGATTCGAGTTACTGACAGCTGTGTTGAGATCTGTCCAGCAGTGGAGAAATAAATCTTTAGAAGTCATAAAATTCCTGCTTGCTGCCTTTGCCGGTAATAGCAGCTTTCTGTGTCTTGTTTTTCTTAGGTAATATGTGATAAAAGAATCCTGGACTTGTTTTTAGGCTCTTGAAGACGTTTCGCCAGAATGCTTTATCAATTCTGACTGACATCCACAAGCATGCACTGCTGCCTTGCAGCAACTTGAAGGATACTTCTTTAACTTATTAACTGTATGTAGTATATTTTGTTGGGTACAGCAGTCCCATTGTCACCAAAATAATTTAGCAAGAAATGTAACATAGCCTATTTCAAAGCATGTTTGATGTGTTTACTGCACAGTTTATTCAGATTTATCAGTGGCCCATGTGTGTGGTTAATAGTCTCTATACAGTTTATTAAAACATAAAGAGAACCAGTGGGAACTGCATCAATAGTATATACTTTTGGTGAGACGCTGCTTAACGAGTGTTGATCTTTGCAGTCACATGAGGATGACACATAGACCCAAAGGAAGTTCCCTTTAAGAAAGGGTTTTAAGAGGGCTCGCTACTAACTCCACACGGCGTACGCCGTAATTCGCACTGGTGGGCGGAGTTAGTAGCAAAACTGGCAGTGTGTGTCCAGTAGTTGTAACAGGCTGTCTTATTCTAGTTTAGCTTTTTTTCGTTACGTATTCAAAAGGGAAAAAATGAAATTGTATTATTGCAATAAGTTATTTAATTGTTATTATTATTAGCACAAAATAAAATAATGCACAGTATGTTAAACTGTTTAGTTTATTTTCGTTTTAAATTATTCTGCATCTTATTATCTCTATTAAATTGTTTATTATTTTGGCTGTTTCTTGTTCTTGATTTGTCCAATGAACTGTACAAATCTCAAAACTGCTACATTATAAACATACATTAGAGGTATTATAAGAAAAAGTGGCAACTTTCATCACCTTTAAGTGTAAGAAATATCAGTGGTTTGAATTTTTTCATGAAAAAACAAACAAAATACTTTTTAATGATTTTTATTTCAACCTACTAATTATTACAGCTTCATCGTACTATATACATGCTACTACGTACATATACATTGTGTAACTTTTAACTGTTTTGTATTTATTGCTGCCTATCTTGGCCAGGACTCCCTTGAAAAAGAGGTTTTGAATCTCAATGGGATTTCCCTGGTTAAATAAAAGTTAATAATAATAAACAAATACTGCACTGTACTGTGTTTTTATTCTATAAGAAATCATATTTTATTTTTCATTGATCTTCATGTTTTGTATGCAAACCTCTTTTGATCTGTGGAGAAAGTGAAGCACCTTTCTAATTTCACATAATTAAATCAACTGTTAAAGACCACCACTGTGATTTATTGTGTTATTCCTTTCTTTTATATCTTGTGTGAGGCATAATTCATTTTACATCTTGCTTTGAATCGCAGCTGACGAACAGGCTACCTTTGCGGTTAGATCCGCCCCTGCAGACCGGGTGTCCAGAAGTGAATAACAAGCGCTTGAAGAGATGACGTCTGGGGAATCCACATGACTTGCAGTCAGTGTATTTACAGTCACAGCGTTAATCCAGTCTGAAATAAGGGGAACCGAAAGTCATTTGTTACTTTTAGAGTCATAGGTAACACTATTATTTGCTTCACTTTATTTATTAACCAGTTTTACTTCGAATTCAAATTTTTACTTCCGTGTTTTGTGTTTGCAATATGAATATAACCATATATGTGGTGTTTTACTTTCAGAAACAGACTGCACATTTACCTGTATTTCTTACAACTGGCCTGCAGCTCCTTAAGCCTCATGTCTTCAGCTACAGTACTGTCAAGAGTAAGTGTTCTACACCGGCCACAGCACAATATAAATACTGAAAGAGCATCGCATGACTTCGTCTTGTAGACATTTAATTTTACCGTGTTTTGTAATCAGCTTTTAGTTAATGTAGGAGGAAATCTGAATAACTTTCACTTGAACACGTGCAACAGCAGGGGGGTGTTCACATTTAATGTCTGCGAGTATGACCCAGCCCAGCAAACCTGACCGCAAACCAAACAGTATTGATTTCTTAATTTTTGCTTAATAATAAGACATTTAAAACTTACAGTTGTAGTTTGGTTTACATTTATGAATCTACAGTAGAGAGAGGTGAAATAAAAATAAAAATGCTGAGGAAATCAAAGGAAAGTCAAGAGGGACAAATAAGAAATGCATGGAGGAAAAGACATACACTACTCACAAAAAGTTTGGGATATTTGGCTTTCGGGTGAAATTTATGGAAAACGTAAAAAGTTCACACTACAGTGATATTATACCATGAAAGTAGGGCATTTAAGTAGAAGCATGCAATGGTGATTTCCTCATCTCAAACAATTTATTGAAACAAAAGCCA
>JAUMHL010000028.1:20090838-20104895 GCA_032362345.1 Sandelia bainsii | reverse complement strand
CCAGGAGTGAGATACATCCGATTTACCCATGGAGGCCAGGACACACAGTTCTGGGCAGGATGGTATGGGATTCGTGTGACTGACAGCTGTGTTGAGATCTGTCCAGCAGTGGACACGTAACTCTTTTGGATTCATCAAACCTTCCTTCCTGCCTGTGCCTGATATTGCAAAGTTATATTTGCCTATATTGAATCTGCAATCATTTTACACATTGAAGAAGTATTTGTTATGAAGCTCTAATAAGCTTTAGATTTATAACACACCACAGCGTGCCGTTAAAACACTGTACCTTATAATGGAAAAGCTGTAACTTGTTATAACGTGTAAATGAACATGTTAAAAAGTTACATAATCATAAAGTAAACTCACCTTAAAATATAATTTGAAGTAGTGAAGCTATTTTGAATCAGAAATATTATTCACTACTCATCTTTAGGATTTGTGTTTTTGTGATAGGACAAGAAGCCATCAGTGCATCCAGTGCTGCTTTGCACAACAGGCACTTTAAATACTCTAACTTTTATGTTTGTGTTGTGTAATTCAAAATTATTAAGGCAACAGAGGTTGCTGTGATGTCTTCATTTGAGACATCCGTGATAAGATGGAAAGATCACGGAATGGAAAGAAAGTCCAAAAGTTGACCTATTATATCTCAAGTGATTATATCTATTAATGGAGATACCACTAAACATTACTGCTTTGTAATGTGTAATGCTGAAAATGATATGATGAAAAAAATACTTTTCTTGCAGAACCCTTTCTTTTGTCTGTGTCATCTATTGAATATATATAAATACCTAAGTTAAAATCACCATGTGAGACAACAACATAGTCTATGAAGTGACGTTTATTCATAATACTGGTTTATTGTGATGCTTTATCACAATCAGAATACATTGCAACGTCTAGTTGAATAAAAAAAATCATACTTCAAGAAACTAGTTCTCATTTTCCTGGTTAATTTAATTTCAGTGTCATCTCAGTTTCTCAAAATCTCATTGTCAGTAATGCAGACATCTGTCAATAAGTTATGAGTTATTCTCACCATATTTACAAATTAAATTCAAGCCCATTGCCTAAGCATAATACAAGATAAATGCAAATAGCACTAGCTCAGTCATTCTAAAAGTCTTCACAGGGTTTGAAACTAGCATTTTATAAGAACTGTCACATGTTGAAGTCTGACTTGCATATGCTGAATTTACTAAATGCAGTAGTTAATCAGCCTGGGTTTATAGGCTGAAATGCTTTGACAAAGATCACAAGAAGTACAAGTACAATCCTTGCATGTACTGACACTGACTCCAAATAAAGTGTTGACATTGTATTTAAAACCCATGCTCTGTATTCCCCACTGTCTGTCAGCCTCTCTGCTTTTCAGGTACCAGTTGATCCAGTTTTATTTGGAAAAACTTTTACTATGATGGAGGATAGCTCACAAATGTCATACTACATAATACATTTCTTAGAGCTGCTCAGAAACTATGTTGACATTGAATAACACACACCGACTCCTATTAACTCTTTGAGAAATGTGTCAATCTGAAAAATGTCTGCAAAACAAAAAAGTTATATTTTTATCACTAGATAACCCATCGGTGGTGAAAAAAAACAGTGTCAGTTGTAGTGTTGAACATATATATATATATATATATATATGTATGGTAAACGTAGAGGTAATTACTTTAAAACAAAAAGAGATGTAAAGTATAATATGAATCGAAGCATCTCACTAACCCTTCATTTCAGCCTCTTGATATTTTATATGGCTGCATATAAAACAGATCCAGTAAAATGTCATTTGTCAGTTCTTTTGGAATATAATCACTGCTGCAAAATGAGCTCTAAACTGGTCAAACTGAATGTTTTGCCCACAGTTTGTTGCTATGTGTAAGTATTCAGTGTTCACATCATCTAAGAACATTTCAGTTGCATTAAAATCACAACAAGCTGCATCAACTTTTACTCAATTTTACAGTTCAACACATTGCAAATGTATTTAGGCTGAGTCAGTCAGAAGGCAAATATTTCATGCTATCTCAAATCATGATGGAATGTGCTTGTGCAGCAAACCTCTTCAATACTGTTAACCTAGATTTGGAAACTGGTGGTGAGGAAACCAGCGGTGAAACTTAGAGCAGAACACATTTACGTCTTCTCTTAGGTTCAGGAGGCTCCAGGGCAGCGAGTATTGCCTCATCAAACACATTCTTTAATCCTTTCTGTGGAAACAAAATATTAATATTCAAAACAGAGCTACCTTTCAAATACAAATTAACACCTAAGGGAGCTAATTGCAAAAGAAGGCTGAGTAGAAATGGAGCAGGGCAATCAAAATTTTCCTTTATTCAAATAACATTATACAAGACTCTTCTCATGTTCAAGCTGGGTAAAGACAAAAGCCCATGGAAAATTTTGATGCTGCAGTAGAAAAAAACTGTTCTTACTGTCTAAAGACATGGTGTAGACTAAATGCTTTGTAGAATGTGACCGATGCTGAAGAGCTCAATACTGACATTATAACAGAATGTTGGTTTTAAATAAACAAAAACTCAGTCATGTCCTGTTACACATACAGCAAACAAGGCGCTGAAAAGGAGAACTAAATAATGGCACTCATCATGTTAGGCAGCATGGATAATTGTGATTAGGCCAGGTTGAAAAGAAAGCACACAATAACAGAAGGAATAGGGTTAATGGTCACAAAGTTTTAAAGTTTAAAAGAGCTTTGTAGGTATTTTAGTGACAGACATCTCTTTATAATGAATAAGCAGCAGACGATCGAGAGGCAAAGCAAGATGCAAGGAGACATCAGAACAAACAGCATTTTCTCTTTCTCTGAGTTTCGGGGGGCTCTAAAGCAGCTAGGATAGCCTCATCAAATACATTCTTCAGTCCCCGCTACAGAAAGAGGAAAAGAAGGGAGAAAGACAGGCACACCACACAGTTAGATGGGGTTTTTTAGCCAAATTTTGTTAGTAAGACACAAGACAAAGCATTTGCAGCTGGTTAGGATATTAAAACACACGTTTAATACACCAGCTTTAAGTGTTGTTTAATGGGAGATCTTACCTGTGTTAGGGCTGAGCACTCAACGTATTTGACTGCCTTAAGGTCACGAGCCAGCTTATCTGCTGTCTCAGGGGTGATTGGCTTCTGTTTGTTCTTAGCTAACTTCTCCACTGTAGAGGGGTCATCACGAAGATCGATCTGAGTGCCCACCAACAGGAACGGGGTCTTGGGACAATGGTGAGTTATTTCAGGAACCCACTGGGAATAAAAAACAAGCATCACTAAAAGGCAGATAAGGTTATTTGAAAATGATCCTACATGTTGGATATTATGCATGTAAATGCTATGAACTATAAAGATGTCCATAATGTCTATAATGAATTCAAGATGCATTAACCAACAAAACACAAAATAACACAATATAAAGTGTGGCACAAATACCAGCACTTAGAGTTCAAGTAAACATATTTCCTATTATATCACTTGCTGCTAGATACTAAACTGAACATAGTTGTAGTGGCTAGATGAACTCTTAGTATGTGTCATTTTGTGGGTTAGTGTTACAACTATTATGGCAGTGTTTCTTCCATATGTTGTTGCCTGACTTTGTATTTGTCATGGCGATTACAAAAGTTATTTGATCTAAATCTTAATCCAATTTTGGTTCTTTGCTTTAAAGTTTGTGTCAGGAGCCATTATAAATACTTGCAATATATAAAAACTATTCAAACCTTCTACACATACAGTTGTTTGCAAAAGTCTGGGCGCCCATTGCTTCCATGATTTGTTCGTGTTTAGTGGAATCCCTCATCCTTTGCAATATTTCCTGTGCCACTGGCAGCATCACAACCCCCGAGAATAGAACATCCACCCCCATCTTTAACAGTGGGAAAGGTTTTCTTTTCATGAAATGCTGCTCATTTTTCTCTCCAAACATACCTTTGCTGATTGTGGCCAAAGAGTCCACAGTACTTTTTTCTAAAATTTGTCAGGCTTGTGTAGATGTTCTGTTGTATACTATGCATGTCGAGTTTTCTTCTACAGACTCTTCTATGAAGGTCTTTATGCAAGCATCACTGCACTGTAAAATGGTGCATCACCATTCTTAAGTCTGCAAAATCTTCTGATTTGCCCTTCTGATCATCTTACAAGCAGTTCTGACATTTCTCTTGGTCTTCCAGATCTCAGCTTCACCTCCACAGTTCCCCTGAACTGCCATCTCTTAATTACATTTCATGCAGTAAAAACTACCAGGATTTGAACAATTCAGCAAGAAAAATCCGGAAGTTGTAAAATATACAATAACTCATTGTTTACAAATCTCCTAACACTTACTCACATACAAAGCAGAGCAGTTAAAGAGTGTACTAAAGTCAGTTTAGTTTCAGAAAAATATTTTGCACTCACCTTTTCTTTAACATTCTCAAATGAGGAGGGCGAAACAACTGAGAAACAGACTAAGAAGACATCTGTCTGTGGGTAGCTTAGTGGTCGTAACCTGTCATAATCCTCCTGACCTACAGAGATGATATTAAAAATGAATTTAATTATGATATACTAAAATTGCACTTTAAGCTGGAACAAATTCAAAGAGGGATTAATGATCTCACCTGCTGTATCAAATAAGCCAAGGGTATAGGGTTCACCCCCGATCATTACAGTTACTGCATAGTTGTCAAACACCTGTGATAAAAGAATTAATGCCACTGAGAATAATTTCTTGCTTTGGTTACGTACATCTATGCATCCGACTGTGAAAATACACAGAACGTACTTACTGTTGGTACATATTCAGAGGGAAATTTGTTGGTGGTGTATGAAATCAAAAGGCAGGTTTTTCCAACAGCTCCATCACCCACCACCACACATTTGATAGTCTGCATCTCTGTGCTTTCTGATTAAGCTGGCAAAAACGTTAGCTGCAAGGAGAGTTGACAACTCACTAAAATGTTAAAATCATATAAACATTAGCCCTGATGCAGTTGTCGCTAATTAAGGCCTCAACCTTATCAAGTGTTAATTACAACCCTGGTTAACTAAGGGTAAAAGCTGTGTTTTCTAACATTAACTCCTTAACCTTAATGTTAAGTGTCACACCCCAGCACCAAAACTGTCTGACTAACGTTAGCTAATGTCAATGTTTGTCAATTGCTAACGCTTTGAGAATTGTATTTACCTTTCTTACTTTATTATTAGTACATAAGGTATTGGGACAATCACACAGTAAAATACTATCTACTCCAACAAAAGGAAAATGAAATTTTGTGTATCGGTCTATCGGCAACCAAGTTAAGCTAACGCTATGCTAGACAATGCTAGCTAGTTAGCTAGTTTGTCCACTGACCAGGCAACGTTAGCTTTTTAACTAACGTTGCACCTGAGCTCCGGCTAACAAAACGGAACATGAGACCAATGTCAGAACTTCTATTTGTCAACTATCTACACACAAAGATGTCACAAAAATGTTTGAGTTACGTACCGGAGTCTCTCCGTATCTTTGCTAGCTAACGTTAGCGTTAGCTGTCTGTTTCGCCGGGCGTTGGCACCAGCTAGCAGCAACTTGGTACAGTCAAGTCAGTGAAGCCGCTGAGCGTCTAAATCCAGACTTCCAGCACCACTATCAAATAACACCGGATATCACCTTCAAAGTAAAACGTTTAGCAGGCATAACAAAATAGGATATACTTGTTATACAATATAGCTACCAAAGTAGCTATAAATAAGCCGAGATTAAATATATAGTTGTTGATTTCAGCTCTTTTTGCCTATATAAAGTTTGTATATACTTTAATTTATCCACACGTGTCTTCACTTGCTTCCTTTTAATGCTTTTACTTTGAAAGCTGATTCCCTCTGGCTCTGGCTTGACAAATGTTCATGCAGCAGAAGTGGTGACATCACCTCCTCGTACCTCACATCCAAATCTGAATCTGAGCTCTTACGTGCACTACATCTATAGGAAGTAAGCTACACAGTATCTTGTTAAGAAGATAAAATTAGTTTTGTCACAGAAATAATACAATACATATGCATACAATTAATGAGCAATGTGCAACATCTGGCTTTTTGTAAGTAGAATGGAGACCCTGTTAGTGTTTACACCAGCTTTTTGCCTAATATCACAAGTGACAGTGTTGCAGCTACATTCGGCAGGGTAATGAAATCATTACTACTCCATCTCAGATGTAGGTATTTCATAAGACGTCATAAGGAAGTGAGCGTGATTTAAGTTAGGAAACAAAGTCTGTAGTCCTTCCTTAGATTTAACAAAAATGGAGAAGTTTATGACCAACATTTAATGTCATAATATGTTTGTTTTTTTAAACAGCACAAGACTTGTGTCTTCACACCAGCCTCTACAACCATCCATAAAAGATCTGCAAATAAATTGCAAATTAAAGTCAACAGCCCCAGTTCTACAAGTGTTGCTAATTTTAAGCTGATTGGATATCGAAAACTTGAACCCAAAGTTATTTTAGACAATGACACTGAAATTAAATACTAAGAAAATATAGTCTGAAAGGCACTTTTTCACTTGGTTTATTTTAAGTTTTATTCAAAGCCTTATAGAGGCTTCCTTGGTGGAATGATTTTGTACACTCAGTATAAACATAATTCACCCATGACTAAAAATGAGACTTTTTATTCATAGATGTTTGAGTTTTGATGGTGAAATTGTTGTTGCTGTGATATTTTCTTTGCAGCGTTTATTCTCCGCACAGTGATGTGTGTTGATATCAAACAACACAACATTAAAATAAAGAGGATCCATCGTAGAGTCGCCCACCAACTAATTGAAACAAACAAAGACATTATCAGTATCAGTTAGTTATATATGGCACATAATTGTATACTGTTAACTTTTAGTCAATATGTAAATAAACAACAATATGGAATGGTAGATTATCCTTGTAGACTCTTCTCACCTTATTTGATCATTTTCCACTGATGAACTGGCGGGCGTGGTGAATGTTAGCGCTGTGGGGAAAGAAATTTGAAAATCAAGCACTGACATCTTGAATAACAACAAATAACTGATCAATTCTGTAGTCTAAAAATATATATTTATATTACATGACATCTATATTATATTTTTTCCCCATCTGATGGGACTAATAATCCTTTTTGGATTTAATACAATGTTCTGTCATTTTGCCTTACATGAGAACATGAAATATGTTTTTGCATGCTGCAGGTGTCAAATGCTCTCAAAAAGTAAACATTATCACATTTCTTAAGAATTTATCATAGGACTGTAGTAGACAGCATTTGCTTTAGTTAGTTGAACGTAAAACAATGGTTGAAAATTCTTTGATAAAATAACAATACCAATAAAATAAGGATATTAGAACATTGCTGTCAATATAAAGAGAATATCGTTTGTACACCCTTTGTTCTTGAAGACACACATTAAGTATATAACATCAACATTAAACATGCTTACAGTAACATGATTTAAGTCACGTTGTAGTTACATTTAGCCTAACTATAGTGAAGTTAGTGCCAGTTATATGAGCTTCTGACTTTCCTGCTTTAGATTAAATCAATTTTATCAAAGCAGTAATATCAAGAAGCAACAATAGTAGTAGTTGTATTATAAAGTGTCTAAGCTGAGTCAGCTGGAGCTTACCTGTGTGGGAGACAAGCTTGACACCAGTGTAGATATTCCTTCCAGATGTGGCGATGACACACCAGTACATACCCTCGTCACTCTTTCTGAATGATTGTATACTAACAGTAATGACTCCTGCCTTCTTATCATCAGCAATGGAGCTTCTGTCTCTAGGTCGATTCTTGGGTGTTTTCACCACTATGGCACACAGGTCATACACCGGTCCTTTGCACCAGTACTTTGTCTTTTCTCTGAACTTAAGGTCATATTGACATGAGATGGTCACGGTCCCCCCAGATGGTGCACTTACCACCTCTGGAGCCGACAGCTGAGCTGAGTCTACTGTTTCCTTAATTAGGCAGAAGAGACAGAGAAGTGGAGCTGCAAAATACAAAAATATTCCACATTATGTTAGTTAATCAAACAACTCATTCTTTCTAAGTCTGCTGTTGCAGCTATAGATTTGGTAAAAATTACCTTTAAAGAAGCCAACAAATATCCACATGGTCCTCGCGATGGGACTGCATAGAACAACGTGAAGCAGAAGTAAATCGCAATATTTAGACTTCCTATTTTTTCTTCTACATGATGAGGTTGGGCAATGAGATTAGAAATCGGGGCATTAGTAACATTTACAACATAGGTTTGTTTTTGTGTGGGAAAAATTATTTTGACATCCCACTGTGTTTCCCATCCATGAACTTTTGAAGAGTGAAAACTGTAAAACCAGCCATGTATTTAAACAGCAGGTGGCACTAAAGACCAAACTGTCAAAAACAAATGTGTTTGTTGCAGTGTCTATGAGACTCAGGCGTTTCTGTGTGCAGTATGTTTGTTTTTCCTCCAAAGAGATGCCTGGAGACTATAGACTGCCTTATAGGTGTGAATGTGAATGCTTGTCTGGCTCTATTGTGTGACACCCGTTATTGACTGGTGACTGGTATGGATACACCAGCTGGTGCTGGCTCCAGCCCCCCGCAATGCACAAGGATAAGTAGATATAGCTAATGGTGGATGGCATATCTATAAGAGAGGATTTTAATGTGATTTTAGCTAAACGTTTCACTGGCTAAAACCTTTCTGAGTGATCACCTTTATGTTATAAGGAAACATTTCTATCCTGATGGCAGTGACCTTTTCCAGGATTAAAGACGAGAGTTTGGAATAAAACTTGAAACAATGCTGATGTGGCCTGACTCTATGAGAGAAGATCACCCCACAAAAGTAAAAAAACAGAACTATGCTGATGACACATGCAGTGGTGGTGAAAAACAAAGGAGCACAGAGGTTGCAACACCCAGAGACACAAATCTGTTTAAAAAAATCTCCTTTATATCTATGAATTATTTAAAAAAAAAAAATGCATAGGATAGTTTTAACTGCTAATTGTGACATTTCCTCTCTGTCTCTTGCTGCTAGAAACAGTACAGAAAAAGTTCTACCACTTCATATGAAACTCATTTTAGGTTTGTGAATATTTAAGGTGGTGTTGAATGAGGTCACAGTGTTAGCATTCTTTTCATTTTAACTCAAGAGATGTGTAATGAAAGTACATGTATAATATGTGACAGAATCAGATTAGCATTTGATTTAAGAAAAGAACTCTCAAAAAGGTCTCTAAATGAACTGTCCTGAGATGATGAAATGACCTTGGATAAATGTAACATCCCACTCAAAGTCCCCTTGACAGTGCTTGACACAATGAAAAGCTGATAGAGCTGTTTTGGCAAAGTAAATGACATTACTTCTGCTTCTAGGTTTTGGCTCAGCCAAGCTGTTTTCCACTGACACCAGCATATCTTTCTTTAAATATTACATAAACTATTAAAGATAAGAAAGGTTACATTATAATGGAAGTTAAATGATTAGATAAGTTCTCCATGTATCCTGGGAATGCTTTTTCTTTTAATCCAAATTACTCTACATGACTTGTCACAATCACCTTTTCAGTTGTCAGACATATTTAGCATCACATCTTTGCAGTCTAAATTGTGTTTGAACAGTTTATTTACTAATGCATGGTATGCGTGATATGAATGGCATGTAAGATGTCAGATATTTCATGCACTTTACGTACAAATATTTACATTTTCTTACGTATGTAAAAGCCATACAAGCTACTAAATTTAATAAATTTAAGGCAAAACTCCATCTACATCCCAAACAAACATTTGTGACAAAATATACTGTGTTCTTTAGGCGTTTTTGTGGTGATTTTTAAACATGTCTTGGGCCTATTTGCTTTAGAAGTTGGAATTTGTTTTGGATGAATGAGTCCTTCACACAAGGAGAAAGCGTGCCTGTGGAGAATATGCCTGAAAGCATGATAAGTAATCACATATTACTTCTTCAGGGAGCACATTTGATAACCTTCACTAGAACAATCTTTTGCAAACAAACACATTTTTTTTGGCAAATGTCCTATTTTTGTTAAGTTTGAGCACATTGGGTGTGCATAAAAGCAAGTGTGCCTGTTAGGCAACCTCTTTGTACAAGGTAGTCATGGGCAAAGTACTGTTTGTGACAGGTAAGTTAGTGCTGCTCTATGTTGAAAGATTTTTCTCTGTTATGTGCAGTAGATTCTCCTGGTAATTGGTATATGTAAGTTTTGGGTATACATCATATTGATTCAATTTTTAGAGCTCAAACATTTTCCCAATTACAGTTCTTTTTGCTCAAAGATAACCATGTGTCTTTTAACATCGTAGCATTGGCCCTGCTGCTGCATGCGCAGCTTGGTAAGCTATTTATGAATATGTTGGTTTTTTTTTAATGGTCAGAAATTACATTGCATCATGTATGTAGTCCATAAATGATGACTTTCTTATGTATCACAGGCTCATCCTTCATACTGTCATGCTACTTCACGAACTGGGCGCAGTACAGACCACCCCCAACTATTTATATGCCTAATGACATTGACCCATGTCTGTGTACCCATCTTCTGTATGCCTTTGCCACCATTAAGAACAACCAACTGGCCACCTATGAATGGAATGATGTGGAGCTTTACAGTCAGTTCAATGGTCTGAAGAACAAGTGAGTCACTAAAACAAGCTGTGTCTGTTGTTAAAGAAATAGTCCCTATTTAGCACAGTTAAGAAAAAACGAATGTATTTAGTTGTAACTGCAGTGTAAATTGCCTGATTTATTGGCAGGAATGGCAACTTGAAAACTCTTCTGTCTGTTGGAGGATGGAACTTTGGCTCCGCAGGGTGAGATAAACTACAGATTTATGCATGTGGCCTTCTAAACAGTGGAGATATTCTCATTCAACACAATTCTGTTTCCACATTAGATTCTCACAAATGGTGTCAACCTCTGCCAACCGTCAAACCTTCATCAACTCAGTCATTTCATTCCTGAGGAAGTATGAGTTTGATGGGCTGGATATTGACTGGGAGTATCCAGCCAACAGAGGAAGCCCTCCTGAGGATAAAGAAAACTACGCTGTTTTTCTAGAGGTTTGTTCAGTTTCCAGTTTTCAGTAAGGTTCAGATGAGTTCTTACCTGATATAGTTAACTGTTTCAGTTTCTTGTGCCACAGTAAATCCTTGAAAAAAAGACACCATGACATTACCATGACCTGGCCTTAAATCATGGATTATGATTTCTGGAGTTTGGTTAACACTAAATATTTTTTATCTGTTGACATTCAACAGGAACTGAGAGCTGCCTTTGAGAGTGAGGCCCAGCAGAGCAACAAGGCTCGTCTTCTGATGTCTGCTGCCGTGTCAGCTGGAAAAGGCACTATTGATTCTGCTTATCAGATTCCCAAGCTCGGCCAGTAAGTATCTGAAACAATACTGGTGGTGTGTCCAGTCTTATTCAAGTCTACATAATGGACCACATTTGAATGGAACAACTTTAAATCTCACTCTTTACAATGGTGGATCTAAAGCTTGGTAAACGTGGCACTGTAACCTTTCCCTTTCTTGTTTTCTAATTCCAGGGCTCTGGATATGATCAATGTCATGACCTATGACTTCCATGGGTCTTGGGACCCCATGACTGGGGAATGTAGCCCACTGTTCAGAGGCCCTGATGACCAGGGTAGCTTCATCTACTTCAATGTGGTGAGTATTTAAACGTTCACATCTCCAAGTTTTACATTATCTGCAACTACATTAAAACATCCATAAAACGGCCCAAGAACCATGTTTATTGTTTATGTTATGTTGTAAGTTATGGTATATGTTATGTTTAATTGCTTCGTACCAGGACTATGCCATCAACTATTGGAAGAGCCAGGGAGCCCCAGCTGAGAAGTTGATTGTTGGTTTCCCCACATATGGAAACACATTCACTCTTAGCAACCCTGCTAACCATGGTGTTGGAGCACCTATTTCTGGTGCTGGAACACCGGGGAAGTACACACAAGAGGCTGGAGAACTTGCTTACTTTGAGGTACATTTTCCTGTTACTATAAAATAAAAAAATAATATGTTTGAACATTGATGGTGGTGATTCAGTTTTACATTAAGTGAATGAGTCCTTAGGCTGGCACTGAGTCATTGCTTTATTCAATTACAGATCTGTGACTTTTTGAAAGATGGAGCAACTGAGGTTTGGAACCAGGCCCAGGATGTGCCATATGCTTACAAGGGAAACCAGTGGGTGGGCTATGACAACATCAAGAGCTTCCAGATCAAGGTAACAGACATGCAAACATTTTTTTGCTTCAATCTGTTTGACTGCAGTGAAGTACCTTGTAGCTAAAATATATCCCAGTGTCCATAACCTGACAAAACTTCTACCAATTCTTATGCTACCCATTTTTGCTGCAGTTATCAGCAAATACTGTACAAATTTGACCACCCCTGGCTGTTTGTAGGCTAACTGGCTGACAAATAGTAACTTTGGAGGTGCCATGGTGTGGACTATCGATATGGATGACTTCTTGGGCACTTTCTGTAACCAGGGAAAATACCCACTGATTAATGTTCTCAAAAAGGGCCTTAATCTGGAACAAGCATGTAAGACTTTTAATACTGATGATCAATGTGAAATGCAACATGCATAGTGTTTATGGTAAACTCACTGTATTAAAGTATAAATTTGATTTTCAGCCTGTGCCCCTCCAGCCACTCCACTTCCTCCAATCCCTGGAGTGAGCACAACCACTGGCACCGCCACTGGAGGAAGCTCCAGTGGAGGCTCCAGTGGAAGTAGCTCTTCTGGTGGGAGCTCAGGCACCAGCGGCATGAACAGCGGGTTCTGCGTTGGGAAGGCCAACGGCATGTACCCAGACCCAACAAACAAGAACCAGTTCTACAACTGCAGTGGGGGAAAAACCTACTTTGAGAACTGTGCTGCTGGTCTGGTCTTTGATAGCTCCTGTTCTTGCTGCAACTGGGCCTAAAGCTGAAGTTATAGATTGACTAGTTAACTGTTCAAAGGCTGGTTGTGTGTTTTACATTTGTTCTTACTCAGTCTAACTTCTCTGAGTGCAAAGTGTTAAATAATGTAAAACCTAAGGCTGTTGTACTTAAATTTGAAAGGAAAGAAAATAAACAACAGAATTGATTAAGGTCAGACTTTGTCTCTTTCTTTTCATCAGTCATAAACATACACACACTACATTCACTGCGTTTGTACAAGTGCTTCAATACACATATACGTTATGGATCTTTCCATTTATATTTGCAAAAACACATAAAACAATATGAAAACAAAAGAATTACAGTTAACATTAAGAAAACAAAACAATTTGTCAGGAACACTACAGATATATTTTAAGTGGCAAACTGCTGATATAATCACAAACCTTGTACTGTAAATTCCAAACAGGGATGCAGTGTAAAATAGGACACAATTTGAAGAACACTGTTGGTGACAATAAGGAGAAAATATAAAGACCTCTATCATACTGTGTACTTAAATAAATGCATATTGCCACAGTGTTTGTGTGTTAATCTTTGGTACAAAGTCTTTGATGACAGATAGTCAGTGAAGAACAAAACACAGCTGCTGCCTGTCTCAGCTTCTCTCTTTATCCTCTTTCTGTTCTGTTTTGGCAGATTCATTCTGCTCTGCTGCTGGTTCCTCTAACATGGCTGATTTTTTTGATGTTCCTGTTGGGATTCAGCGGAATTCGAAGAGGGTGATGATAAGCGAAAACAAACCGTGAGCAGTAGTATATGAGAGTGTTGACTGCTACTGTACCTGTGAGGTAATTTCTGTGCATTCTTTGGAACAGCAGTAGACCAATGAAAAAGATAAAACCAATGCAGGCGATTGTCCCTCCACACAGGAGGAAGCTGTAGCTGCCTTCAGTATGGATAATCTGGGGATGAGACATCAACATTAAATCTAAATCTTAGCTGGGCTTGTTTCTGCAATTACTATTATATTTCTATTTACACTACCAGTCAAAAGTTTGGACACACATGGAAATGACCATGTTTGTGAAAGAAAAGCAGATTTTATAACA
>JAUMHL010000028.1:20073498-20090738 GCA_032362345.1 Sandelia bainsii | reverse complement strand
TAAAGATACAGAGGCCTATCATCAGCAAACATACATAAGTACTGTCTTCCAATTGCACTTTGTGTTTGTTAATGCAAGCTTATTAACTTTCAAAGGATAAGTGTGATCATTAGAAAATCTTTTTTTAATTATGGTAACACAGCTGAAGACATGTATCTTTTCATGAACAGCATGGGGATTCCTATGTGTGTCCAAACTTTTGACTGGTAGTGTATATATTAATGAAGATACTAATCGCACTTACTGAGCCAACCAGAACCTGCATTGCCATCTCTCCCATTCCTGCACTTGTCACCAGGACTGGGGTTGCACACCCTGCAAAAAGGAATGGTTTATTTGTTCTCTTTACATTGACTGCAATTACTGTGCCATTTTTATTGTGCTGTAAACACTTTATACCTTGATAATCAAGGATGTCTTCAGTATAAGCAAGCATACAGGGGAATATGCTGCTAAGGAACAGCCCACACAAACACGTCCCAACAAATAAAAAGATGCTGCTGGTATAGAAGATAAGGAGCATCAAGACTGTAACAATAGCTCCGACCTGAAAAAAACAAAGAAGAAGGCATGAACACGTTAGTGCTGACTTCACTAAGTGTTCAAGTAAGTTTCATTGTGTTGTCTAATCTGTAATGTGGTAGCCCTCTAAATGGTTCATTGGATTTACCAGATTGAACATGAGCAGTGTCACAGGCTGGAAACGGTACGAGAGAGGTATGGACAACAAACGTCCAGCAGTAATCGCTGCCCAAAAGATACTGGCCAAGTAACCTGCTGTCTTATGAGGCAATGACATGGGTGGTGTAACAGCATAGGTGTACACAAAGCCGGTATACACACCCTGAATAGAAAATGCAAATCCTTTATTGTGTTCCACATTCTGTGTTATATGCATAAGAGATTTGTATGCATTCTGAAGATTATGTGAAATGAAGTGCACATCATTTTATTTATCTGCACCCCTCACTCACCACAATACCATCCGTCATGAAGAGCACCATCCCACCAAGGACATGAATTGCAAAGAAGGATACTGGCAAACTGCGCAGGTTATCATTCTGACAACAGCTAAAGATATCACCATGACCTGTAACAGAGCAAAAAGTCACAAATGACAGACTGTAGCATGCAAAATGACATTTATTGCTTTTTCCTAATCTAAACGGAGGGAAATTTAATGAAAGTATGAATTATTCAATTTAAAATATGAGACTCTTTAACTACCACTACTTTACCTCCAGCTTCATGTTCCTTCTGTTCGATATCTGAGCCACCGGCCCCCTGCTGGTTCTCCATTGCTAGTTCATCTTTGTTCAGAATACTAGGAGAGCCACTGGGGCAGCAAGGGATCAGCTGCTCACGATACATCAGGAACAAGACTACAATGGGCACAGGCAGCTGAAGGTGCAAAAATAATATTCAGCTTTTACGATTTTTGTCATTTCAACCATTAATGGAAAACTTCAGATTTAGGCTCTATAAAAACAATAACCACTCTCCTCCATCTACGCCTCTTTAGTGTCTTACATTAATAACTGCCATGATCCAGAAAGCATAGTGCACAATGGACTCCTCTGACTCTCCCTCATGGGGCAAGTGGCTTTGAGTTATGTTGTGCTCTGCAACAGGACTGTTTCTCAGCATGTTTCTGAAATGATGCATGATCTCAGTCCCGTTCCCTGTGTGATTCCCACAGCCCGTCTCTGAGAGAAAAGGATCTGCAATCAGTGGGCTCACCAGGGCTCCAAACCCAATGAAGAAATGAAGAGCCTGCAAAATGTAGACAAAGATAAAGGCCAGAAAGATGCCTTTGTGTAGTTTTTCAAAAAAACTACAACAATAGAATTAGCTCCTAACTTGAGAATATATGCCTACTGAACATGTTGTGTACAAAATCCTACATCTCTTTTCATATATTTAACAAGAAAATTACTTTTATTTTCTTATTATGCCTGTACCCGCTATTCAGTATTCAACAAATGTGAATGCTGTCATGTCAGTATTTCTACAGATACAGCGCTCATACTACAGGACTTTTCACCTGCAAGAAAACAGCTGAGTCCTTCTGATAAATGGTCACCAGCTGGATGTTGGCAATTGTGTCAATAACTCCCATTGCCAAACCAGACACAGCCAAGGCGATGGCCAGAAGGAGAACATTATTGCACAGAGGGATGATGGCAAATATTACGGAGATAATGAGAGCAGAGACAAATAAGGCAGATAGAGCACTGAACAACCTTTGGGAAAAAAAGAGACAAATAGATTTAAAATGGCAGACAAATGTTTTCAGATTATTATTATTCTGTTATGCAGACCAAACAGCTGCAAAGCAGAGTCTCGAGGATAACACCCCAGTTGAGGGATCATGATACTTACGTCCTCTTGAAAACACCACCAACAGAGCTGCCAATCAACAAGCAGAACTGCTGGGCAAAAAATACCCAGGTAATCTGACTAAGCGTTGAGTTTGTTTGACATTGCAAATCCAAAATTGTCGGTCCAAGGAAAGCAATGCAGAGTCCAAAGCTGAAGAAGACACTCCAGTAGGTCAGTGTGTGATGGGCATTCCTTTTAAACAGAGTCAGAATCTGCTTATCCACAAACATCTTGGGTACAATGGAGACAGATGTACCTGAATGCCAATATTACAGCAGCTCTGGCAAGTTTTGTGCATGTTTGTTGTAGTATGATGAGTCTCTTTAAAGCCTTTAGCTACCTGCTCTTGGTATTGCTTAACTGAAAAGGATGTCTTTTTGAGTTAATAGGTGAAGTGGAGCATCTTCCGGCAGTAATCGGCCTATTTGAATTGTGTCAATGATTAGCAATGAAATGAAAGGAATCTTCAAACTAGCAAAGTCCATTGATAGCTGAGTAAAATATATCAACAACTACCAGAGGATTGTAGGACTGTTATTTATTATTTTTGGTAATTGTCTGACCTTTCATCTAATACCATCATCGGGTGTACCATCCCATCACTAGCCTGAGCTGTAATTTGCTAACAAGAGGGCCCCTATGGGCAACATGTGCATGAACTTTCCAAGAAAACTGCATTTCAAGGCTTTTGATTGATTTTGATCAAGTGGAGGCTTACACTTACGTAAAGTATGAGTAATATGCTGTATTATTTGATCCTCAGTGGAAAGAACAAAAGAAAGGACTTAATGCCTTATCCCTTTAATGATTGCATAGGAAAAACTAAGTTCTGGCCAAATATGGGCTTCCGGTAAGGTGGTAATAGCGGAAACTAAAGATTGCAATACAGGCTTATTATTAAATGTGAATTTAGTCCTTAGTTTTATGTACTGTATGTTTGGTTTTATATATATAATAATCAGTGGATTATCTAAATAAATGATTTGCTTGGATATTGCTGCAACAGCGACCAAAGTTGGTAGATGCTTTTTCCCCTTAACAAATATGATGCATATTGATGTTAGAAAAATCTCTCTCCTTTGCTATGCCTCTCTGTCTGTACTAATATTAGAATAAACTATATTTGCACCTGCTACACAAAATGACATGTTTCCCTGCAACTGAATCTGCCTACATTGTGTTATATGCCAGAGTCACACAACGTACAAAGACCTTATCTACGTAATCAATTTCATAACATGTTCTGCAAGGTGGGGATGCTGCTCCAGTACCGAGAACTGAGCAATATATGTGTTTGTACAAAAGGCATTCATTAACATCAACTTCCTCTTCTGGAGATGCAGCAACACAGGATGACTACTTCAGGTAATTGTCAACTACAGTGATCTTAGAGGTGTGTGAGATGTTAAAAATCAACAGCAACGTCTGGTTACTGAAGCAGGCCATCTGTTTGTGAATGAACGTATTATTTACACAGGTTAAATTACCAGTTTTATTTGTTAAAACAAGAACAAATAGTGCACTTAACTGAATAAAGAAGTGAAAAACAGCTGCACATTTCATAGAGGTTTAATCCAACTCAATTTCTTTAAGAGACTTTTCTTTTGAGCTGTTGACCTGTTAATCTATTTAAAAAAAACAGCTCTGCAATAATTTAAACTTGGACATGGTTTTAAAATTGGAATAACTTTTTTTCAGAAAAAATGTTCAATTACCTTGTTAAAAATAATATCTGCACCTTCTCAAATGTTAACAAAATCCTTATCCATGAATATGAAAACATTGTTCAATTCAAAAGTTTAACTGCTAGACACAGGATTTCTGGGGCATCAGCTCCAGCTGGAGGTTTCTTATTTTGGGAAAGCAGCCTTATACTATCAAACTCTGCACTGAACATAGTACTGAACATAGTTCCACATAGTGAAGGTCAAGCATGTAAGTAAAGAGTAAGAACACTAATATTTGAGCAGTGGGGGACTTTATGTAACATGTTCTAGTTTCAACACTAGATGGGGTAAAAAATACTGAAATAATCCACAAGGCAAATTTAATCAGGTTTGTCTCCATGTAAAAAAGTACTTACAATATATGTTTATTACAAGGAAGATTTGAAACAGAATGACAGAAGAAACAAACAATAAACTTTTAATTATTGACTATTCCGCAAACGTGCTTATTTTTGTACTCTCTCTTTTGTTCACTCTGACATATGTAGTTTGCCAATGGCAGTCACATAAAGAGACATAATGTTATTAAGAGAGTTTAGTGGACCAAAACAGTGTTGCCTTGCGTCTCTCCAACTCATCTCCATAGGCTGACATTTAGCCAGCTCTCAATCAGAGGGCTGAAACATTGCCAGGACAGTGTGACAGGAATCATAATCTGATTGCTCTATTTTTCCCCTCACGGCTCTTTCCCCACTTCTGCTATTTCTTCTACATTCTGTAGGTTCTAGTGAGCCTGGAGAGAAAAGCACATGTTGCCACATACTGTATATTCTCTATAAGGAAGACTAAATGCAAAGACATCCTCACACATTCCAAGCCAGACATATTAAGTACTAAGTCTGTATGTATATGTAATCATACTTAAGAGATAAAATACGATAAAATAAACATGAATGTCTGTGAAAAGGCTAAAGCCTCAATATGTTTGTGTATTATGACATCAACTCAGGAAGGCATACAAGACTGAGTACATTAACACAAGTGAGGGGATTAGCTAAAGTAGACATAACACAGGCTCCTTTTCAAGCAAAAAGACATGCCTATCACCTATCCACATTTCTCCAGTCAGTCCCCATAGCCCTGGATGGAAATGTCCCACAGTGCACCCCCTAAACATCTCCTCGGGCCCAAAATAGAGACAGGGATATGCAGTATGCAAACAGACATGTCTGCAGGGCAAAACAGTGCTATTCTGTACTTTCAAAGTTGCGGCTGGTGAAATAATAAAGACAAACCCCTTGTGAAAGTAATCACAGAGAAGATCAAAACTATTATTTAAGTGTAATTATTCAGAGACATTTCAAGTGTCACTTTTATGTGAAATTACTGCTATAAAACTGAGTGTAGGGAACATTCTTTAGGTTAATGCTTTCCACTTTAGAGACAAGAAGGAAACAGCCAAAAGATCCTAAAGATGCAGATGAACCTGATTTGTGTGTTTGTATTGTCTAACTTGACCTGTGTTGTAAGATAAAGCAGAGCTTTATTGTCCAACTTTGGTATTGTTATTATTCTTATGTTTTGGCACTAGCTTGTTGATGGGAAATGTAATTGCTTAGATTATGGTGATGGTGGATGTCCACTGAAGTCTAAGATTTGCATCCTGAGATCTCTCTGGAGTCATGAAAATAATGTTGTTCTTTTCTGATGTGTCCACATTAAGTCTTTCAGAACATCATATCAGGTTTTTGTAATGTACTGGACTAAGTACAAAGCCCTTTCTCCAACTATCCATCCTTTGATATTAAGTGAATTCAAGTTAGGTTCAGTGGAGCATTGATGCTTATCCAAAGACTTCATTCAGGGATTCAGTGCCAGGATTCCTAAAAGCGCAGCAGCCGATCACATCTGGAGCCCTCTGAAGATAATGGCTTCTGTCAGCCATATCCCACTTTGTACTCCAGATGAATGGAGCAATAGTGTATTTGTTGATCCTTGCTGTGATGGCTAATTATACTCCAATCCTCAATGCTGGTCAATCTTAGTGATGGTTATTATTGGCCTTATCTTGAATTTTTCTTTGTGGACAATTCATATTTTGTTTCAGTACCAATGTCTTATTTTGCATCATCATGACCTATGACATCATCTTTAGTTTCAGCAAAATATATTAAATAAGATCTCAGTGATTTTGCAGTATTTCTCTCTAAAGCCTGAGCATTTCACTCCAAACTGTACCCATCTTCAGGTTTCTGATTTGAAAACTGGTCTAATTTGTCATTTTGAAGCCGTGAAGCTGACATTAAATTCTCTCAGTGGGATTTGAATGTGTAGGGTGGGCTCAACTGTAAAATGTTACAACAAATCCTGGAATATATTACTCATCAAATGCTACTCAAAACCAGCTCACAAGATTTAGCAAGGTTTAGCTGCAACTGATGATAATCTTACATTTACATGCAAATGTAAAAAGTCATTTGGCAGATGCTTTTATCCAAAGCGACCTACAAGTGAGGCACAAAGCAGAAGCTAGGGAAGAGTAGCATTTCTTTTTGTACGTGCATAGGAAGTTGCAGAAGAGTTCTGTCTTCAACTGTCTCTTTGAATTTTGGGAGGGAGCCTGCTGAGCATGCAGCGTTAGGCAGCTCATTCCACCATTATGGGACAACTGTGCTGAAATGCTTTCCTTGCAGTTTTTTGCTTTATGTTGCAGGGACCACCATATTCATCCACTGCAGACATATGCACAGTGGCGTGTCCTTTGTAGCTGATAAAAAATTAGAGGTGCATTTTGGATCATCTGAAGAGGTTTGTGCATGCTGGTAATCCTGTTAATAGGGCATTGCAGTAGAAAGACATGATGAGTGCTTGCACAAGGAGCTGGAGCTAGTCAGAAAGGCAGGGTTCGCGCTTTCTAATGTTGGGCAAATCTGCACACCCGGGAGCTGGAGGAAATCTGGTCAGCAAAGCTTAGTTGGTCATTAATGATGAGACCCAGATTTCTAGCTTTGTGTGGACAATCACTGAAGATCGTAAGCGGCGGCTGAAGCGGTGAGTCAGAGTGACAAGCAGAAATGCGTGCTGAGACAGTGGAGTCATCCGGTGGAAAGGACAGGAAGAGCTGTGTGTCATCGGCATAGCAATGTTAGGAAAGACCCAGGGATGTGGTATAGATGGAAAAGAGAAGACAGGCTAGAGCAGAGGCCTGGGGCAGTGACAGGCAATGACAGCTGCATACTTGACTCTGCCAAGGTATCTTAAAAGTTTGCCCAGATATCGGTTGTCAGTCATATTCTTAAAAGAAAAAGAAAAAGAAAAGGAAAGTTGTTCAACCACTATTGCTTTGAACAACAGTAACAGTAACTAAAATTTACAACAGGAATAGAAAGCAAATCATTCAAATTTATTCAAAAGATTAATTAATGATCAAAATAGTTGCCTTTTTTGTTAACTAACTCATTTTCAAAGCTAGTTTATAGTGATGACCCTTTGATCACTTTCAACATTCTATTGATTTTTCAGTTTATTTCTCTGGTGATCTTGCAGAGGAATGAAAAGTGGAAATGCATCCCGTGTATTATGAAATCCGCAAGATGATTCATTTGTTGTTAGAAACCCTCAGAAAAAAAATCTGTTCCACTAATAAATGCTGTACACAAAAAAACCCCAAATGAACTAAGAAGAAATAAAGATTACAAACCTATTGAAAGTCTAAACATGCTTAGATGCTAGAAATGTATTCTAATATTCAGCAGCTGAGGATGAATAACACAACCACACAGCGTTTTCAGTTGATATCATCTCCTGTCAGAACCTGTCCTTATTCAACAGTGACATTTGTATGATTTTATGTGGAGGTTACCACTGCAGCATAACCTCTATTCCCTTGTGATTTTGCTGTAATTCTAGGAATCGCAGTAATCTATTGAAAACAGCTGAATAAAGGGTAAAATTAAAAGTAGCATAACAAAGGATTAGTGTGAAGTACAGTTCTCCTGAAATGGATGTAACAGAGTGTTCTAGACTATACAAGGCTTACACCGAGCTAACAGGGGGATAGAAATCAAGCATTGTGCTCATTATCAGTATTTTAGCACAGATAATAATTTGAATGCTGTGATAGAGTGCATGACCTCTGTGGATTTAATGAAAGGCAAGTGATGAATTCAGAATCCCACAATGATAACAGATTTCTGTATTGAGGACTAAACCAGCTTTTGTTCCCCTGAAGATTTTTCTGCCAGAGAGAGAGAACAACTCATGCGTGCAGCCGTCTGGTAGTGTATGTTTGTACACACATCCGGACACAGAAAACGCAACGGTGATTTATTCTTTTCTCTCATAAGATGTTTCTTGCTTTTCCCTCCTTCTCCTCCTCCCTGTCCTCCTCTCCCCCGCCTCGCCCGACACAGTTGTAGAGAGCTGAGCAACGATGCGTGTCTTAGTGAAACCTGGTGAATAGTAATGAACCAAGCCTGTGCGTCTATTTGAGGAAAAGCAAGAGGAAGACGGAAAGAGCGAAGGGTGTAAAGTGGGGAAGGAGGACCGGGGTGGGGGGGTGGGGGTGGGGTGGATGGGGGGGTGCACTGTGAGTGAAAACAGGGTTTCTCTTGCAGCACTGATGCAGCACAAGCGTTGGTGAGAAGCACAGTGGTGACTGACAAGAAATGCAGATGCATTAATCCTTTACACCCTTTACATAATCACCCTCGCTCTGTGTTACACAGCTCTTTAGGCATTCTGACCAGTGACATCACTCTTTAAGACCTTCAACAAACTGTATCGTTTCTCTGGGTGTGTGCTTCATTATACAGTACCTCCTTACCCCTCATTACCCCCCCCCTCACACAGACAGGGGGAGGAGGGTGTGTTAGTAGAGGAAACGGATGGAAGGGGGAGAAAGCTGTGAGTGAATGCGGCTCAGAGAGGGGCAACAGCACCTGCTGTCTTCATCCCAGATTCACCAGGCAAAACAGCATTCTCCCTCTACTACTGATGAACTGTTAGGAGGACAAAGAAACAAGAAAAGAGGCCAAAACAAAGACTAACAGACTCTAAAGACACCAGGACCCTCAGATCAGTGCTTGACTTGAAGTCACAACTACTTTGATCATTTCCTTTTACCTGGGTTTCTGTTTTAAACCTTACACCCAAACTGTCAATATTGTATGTGAAGCATGACACCAACAAAGTTTGTGTCATGGCTGAGGGAAAACATGAGCATCAGTCCAGATGAAAATGCTAAAAAAATATGAGGTTCAGTATATAACCAAGGGATAAGTGACTGGAATTTTCAGCAACTGGCTGCAAAGATCAACTAGAATGCCAGGACTGAAAGGAAGGGAACAAACACAATAGCCAGCCCCCCTACCTCAGCCCCTCTTTTATCCATTTCCATCCAGCACCCGTGGGCACTCTGCCAACTTGGAATCTTAAGAACTCATTCAAAGAAAGCCAAAGAAAGGGACTTGTTTAAAACCAGGACCCATTCTCTTGCAGTCTCTTGTTTTTCCTTACATTTCCCACGTGAAGAGAGATTTCTGGTTGCTGTTTTCCCCAACATCGCATCTGAGGAGGAGAAAGGGGATAGACGGAGGGGGGTTTCTAGAGTTGCCATTCATGTAACGTTTTGTCAGATTCTTGGTTTGAGAATATTGGCAGCAAGTGATCTCCCTTCAGAGCCCCCTTTCTCCCTCTCCCTCTTTCCCAGTTTTCATTCTGCTTTTACTCCCTCTGTCTCCCCACTCTTGTTCCTGCTCACATAGTCACTCCTCCCCCCCACTACCCATTGTCTCTCCATACAGTATTAGGCTGAGGGGATGCTATACTCGTTTCAGCGAGGGACGCAGGAGAGGGAGAAGAAGGTAAGAGTAAGATTTGTAGCATAAGATTGTATTTGGCACTACATGAATGTCAACGTTACTTTCAGAAGTGTAAAGTGTGCTGGTCAAAATAGCTGTTTGTTTCCATCAAGACTGGCAGTGAAGAGAAAAAGCAGCTTCACTGATGCTCTGAAGCTTTTATGTGTTGTATGCAGTGTTTCAATGTGTTTAGGTTGTCTAGTCTGCCAGTGGAAGGTGTGTTATAGGAAAAGGGAGTACCGCTTATAATAAGAAATCAAGTGCCACCACTTTAGTCTAAATGTCAAACTGTGGGACGTGAGTCATTTGCTATAATGATCTAACTTTTGTATCTACAGTTTCTTAGAGATATGTTCTACTTTGGTCATATTCTCACGTAAAAAAGGAAGTGGGATGTATTCAAATATATTAAACGTGGCCATGTTCTAAACTCATTAAGAAACAACTGGCCACTAGCGGTTTCCTCAATTGGCTCCCAGCAGAGAGAGACCATGTACGATGTTTAGGGATTAAAGATAATCCTCCCTGTGGCTGAGATTCACCTTCTTGTCTCGACAGAGTCTGACACAGGGGCTTTACTAATTTATGCTGAGACATGCATGAGCACAGGCTCCCTGAAGCTCAGTGGCAGTGGTCTTTATACGAACCTGGAAAAGGCTGATTGACTAAAACCTTTCCCTTAATCAGTAGGTTATGTCCTCACTGAGATGTCATGTGAATATCGACCATATGCAAGGACAAAAACATATTAATCTAACAGTGTCAACAGTCTGGTGTCGGGTTAGGCTGACAATTTCTTCTAACAGAAATGTGACATGTTGTATGACTGATTAAAAACAAACTAGATTAAATGTAGCAAAGCTGTGGGGAAAGACGTGAAACTATCTAACAAAGTGCTTCTACTCCCTTACATTGCCAGAATTACTTGAAACAGGTGCATAAGAACACAACTAAAAGTGCTTTTCTCAGTACTGGACAGTTGCAGCCTAGTACAGGAAGCTTTGTGTGCTTGTTCAGAGAAAAAAAAGGAGGCTCTCTCAATGGGGCTTTTGTTGTTTGAGTTGGAGACAGCAAAAGCACAAGAAACACTGACTGAAAAATACCTGGCCCCTCTGTGCCTCAAATACCTCAGTGTTGCACTTGATACAATGTCAACAAATGCCTCCTCTGTCCTCCATAGTAGCGTGTTTCCTCTCTATCCACAAGATTTCTGGATGTTTTTATAAAGGCTACTGATTTCTGAGCAGACATCTGGTTGAGCAGATTTGGCCTGCACAGCTTGAGAGCTGAGTCTCTACTCAGCACTCGAAGCTGAAAATGGTCCAGAGCACCAAAGCAAAGTTTAGTGGTTAAAACTGTGGTAAACAGTCTGGTATTTCAGTTCAGTTTCAGCTCAGTGCGTATAGAAAGAAATGAGAAAGAAATAGAAATTGAGTAAATTCAAGTTTTCATTCGGGAGTATGAAGGAACTTCTAACAACATCCTTGTGTGTTAGTGTTTCTGTGCAATGATGCACTAACTGTGACTACCACATTCTCATTTTACTATGATGGCTTTGATTTAAGAGGCACAAAGGCTACTGTGTGAAACTTTTAATTTAATATCTGCATAAAAAAAATATTGATCATTAGTAAAACTTGCTAAGCTTTCTGTACTCAGTGGTTGAATTAACATGCTGAGGTAATGATCTGCTTTGTGCTTGAGGAAGTCAAGCATGAGGTTGCGAGAATATAGAAAGAGTTTACGTAATCTGTTTTGAATTCAGAAACAAAATCCTTCTGATTAACATTGCACTTTTTGCTTTACACACTGATTTGAAACTAAATAGAAGATTATTCTAAAAACCCACTAAGGAATTGAATAGCTTGCAGGATATCACAGTACGCTTACAATAAAGCACTGGGTAGCAGTGAATTTATCCGAGTTTGTGTGAGAAATGCAATATCTACTGTCTAAAGACTCATAAGACAGTTTAGTTTTACTCCTCCAGGCCTCAGATGAATACTTGCAGTATCTTTGGTTAATTATTCATGCGGATGTGAGCTTTAAATCCTGAATGCTGTCTGCAACCTACCCCTATTTTCTCCTATTTTTCAAGCTTTCAGCTCCAACTACTACTTTTCTCAAAGCGCATCAAATTTTGTGTCATAATGTCCCAAATCAAACCACAACTGTGCCTTATGGCTTTCTATTCCTATGTGAGTTCTTTCTAACACATCATGTAGGGTTTAAAGCCATTGGATACAGAGTGGACAGTCAACTGACCTAAAGTAAATGGCAAAGGAAACCAAACATAAACTATAATCATAATTTTGCATTAATGATTAAGTTTAGCTTCTGTGGCATTTATGCCAGGTATCTGTAGCATCTTACATAATCACATCTACACAAGCTGCAGCCTAGACTCTACATCATGCTACTTGTCCAAGTTGTGGGACAAAAATTGAAACTTTGAGTTGGAGGTAACATTTGGTATTTTTGCTAGAGATGTTTTTGGGTGTGTTTCAGTGTTTCATAAAAGCTATGACTTAGCAGATGGTCGAGGAAATCAAACAGTTCTTTGCAGGTTGTCAGCTGGTATACGACTTCAACTTTCTTTCTTCTCTACTGGGAAACTTACTGTGACAGTCACAACTATATCAATTCAGAAATGTTTTAATTTATTGATGGGGCATATTCTATGCCACCTGCTATTTTAAAGTTTAAGTTCAAATTTTTTTTTTAAGTCTATCCTGCTTAAGATTCCTCAGTCCCATGTAAGGATAATATTTCTACATTTCCTCAGGAAATGACACTTCCAGTTCTACCAGTGTTAGTTAAAATTTATGGTGCATGACATCATTTCTTTCCAACAGAGCTCTACAAATCCTGAATCTTCTACAATCGATTATTACTGCTTTTCACTGCTGCTGATACAGTGGTATTTTTTGTTGTGTTTTGCATTTTTCATATACAATACTTTTATGATATACTAGTAAGAGTTATACACCAAAATCATGATATTGACTAAATGCAAACCCTGTTTTTCTTATTGCCTATTAACAAGATAACATTTAAATGGTTATAAGAGAATTGTATTTAGGAAAAAAAAAAAAAACTTTTACAGTGAAGACGTGATAACAATACATGAATACTAACAACATGAAATGCCTATTATGCCACAGCTGTTTTATCAACAGAAAAAAAAATGACAGGAGACTTTTTCTAAAGAATTCCAAAAGCATCAAGTTTCCCAACCGCAACAACTGTTTGAACTTGAAATTATCCATATTACACCTCTTGAATGAAAATGTAGTTCTCTGTGCAAAGCAAAACCACAACAGCAACAAATGGTATTGCAGTATTCCCCTCATTTGAACAGTGATGTACTGAGTGTGTCAGTTCAGCATACAATACCAAGCAGCAATTTCCTGACCTTTCCTTCTGTGGATAATTGGCAAAAACCTACTGGCCAATAAGTACAACACTGCAGATCAATACAAAAAGCGTCTCTTCACAGTTCAGTGATAAAACGTGCCAAAAAAGCGGATTAAAAATGTAGTTGTTTACAACTGATGTACCTCGTTCAGGCTATTTCAATCAATCAAATCCCCACTGGAAACAAAGGTTTTTCTCATATCACAATATGTTGACACAATCTAAAAATGAAACCATTAACAACTGTAAACAACACAGCAGGTAATTAAGTCTGTTCAACTCAAACTCAAATTTCACTGCGGTGTGATGTAAACACCTGCTGTCTTGATCGCATTCACAGAGCAGCAAGTTAGCAAGCTGTCATCTAATTAAATATGTTCTAGCTTTTGTACAATTTGCAGCAAAGACAAAGAAAACAGCCTATCTATTGGTAAGAATATGCATTTTGTTTTATTTGTTGGTGTTTTTACCTGAATAACGTTTAAATAATACAATCCTGGGTCCATATAATGCAGTTTCATTTAATTTTTTTCTTCTCTTGTTGCTTCACCTAAGGTAAAACATGAAGGGACAATTTAGTACAAGAACTGCCCCATTACAATAATTATTATTTGTAGCACTAACTCTTTTCAGCCTAATACAGGGAACGGTTCACCTAGGTTCAGTAATCATATTTTTGGTAAGGTACCATGACCAACGTTTTCATTATACCCAAAACCTACCAGGCGATTTTGCTCATTTCATACTGATGTAGTCTCCAGGGGCCTGTTCCAATAACGGGGGTTACTGAGTTGTATCTGATCACTTATTACTGCTTTTCACAGCAAGTTTTCACATAATGTTGTTGAATAATAATGGAATAGTAATGTGGAACAGATGCCTGCTACAGTTCTCAACGTTCTCACTGGCACATTTTTCCATTTACATTACAGACAATCACCTGAACTAGTCTTGTCCTTTGTTTTTATCTGTTAACAGATGTTACGAAAAAACTACTTACCACTTACTCTATATGCTACAGCCTACAATGTACACCAGAGTGACTGCAACACCAGTGGCCACTAAAGCCTGGGTCAAACCTGGAGGTCAAAGGTACAGTCAATGGCAATAGCTTAGCTGTAGGAATGAGCATTTAAAGCTGCAATCTGTTTCATCTCCACTATGGTGTCTCTACCAACTCCTGAGACAAATGCAGATGCTTCAGAAAGTCATCTCTTTTCCTTAACTTTTTGCACACTTAACTGTATTGTAGATTTAATTTTGACTTTCTGACCATGCATCAATCTACATTCAAGAACCCATAATGATAATGTCAAACGTGTTTTAAGAAATATTATTATATATTATTATATTAAAAAATATTATTTAAAAATCTAAAACTGAAATCTGTAATTTACAAAATTATTCAGACCATTTGGTGTGTGCAAATTGTGGTCAGATGCATCTGGTTTGCTTTAATTGTCATTGTGTCCCTTGTTGCTGGATGTGTGTGTTTGCTGTACAAAGCTGAGCATGTAGTGTACTGTAGAACTGTTTCACCAAACACAACAGCAAGCTGTGTAAGAAAACAATGCTATGAGAGGAGTGAGAGTGAACTACAGCAAATGTACAAACTGGAAAACTGAACAAGCTGAAACTCACTTGCACAACTTTCAAATGTCAGGTTCCCAGTAGGTATTTTGTGCCCTGGTCTAAATAATAACATTAATGAACTGCAATTAACAGGTTTGGCTTGAGTGTCCTAGCATTGTGCATGCTGCCTCTCTGCCACACTGGCACATCTGAATGGTACAGAACCATTGTGAATGTTAGTATTGTCTGTACTTTTCCATGGTCAAAAATAAACGGGATAGCACTAATACAGGGCAACTGAAATCAAGACCTTCAGACACCCTGTTTAACCACCATGTCAAATGAAAATCAGCCCATAAACTGTATAAATATGTAGATATATATTTATATAAGCTCTATATGTCAGCCTACTATAGAATTATATCACTTAATTGGATTGAATCTGATTAAATTACCTAATATCATATAGTAATAATTTCAGATTTCCAAATTCAGTAACCTTGTTAAAACGGTCATATTAGCATTACATTAGCTAACTTTTATTTGATATTATAACATCATAAACAAAATAAATAAATACAAATAAAATAAAAATTATAACATCATAACCAAATACAACAAAGAGCTAACAAAAGCCACACATGCATTTCCATTCTTTTTATTTCAAAGCTTAACATAATTTACTAAAAAATAAGTTTCATTCACATGTAATGAACTTCAAAGTTAGCTATATTGTTAGCTTGCGGTGCTAGTAGCATAAGTAGCTAACAGCTACTTGCTGTCAATCAAGTCATCAGTTGCAGCTGTTCTCAGTTCAGTCACGAGCAGAGCAGCTCCGTCGGGTTCATCTGACTTCAGAATCGTTCTCCTACAGATGTCAAAGTCAAACCTGAAGTTTACACAGAAGTTTAACGAGTTTTACTATTCTGTGTCGTGTTTGTGTCATGCCGCTGTTTGTGAAGGACCCCGCTCATCTCTCTAAATCTAGACTGAAGTCAGATTTAGTTGCCCACAATGTTTTGCTGCCACCCGGCAAGAGCAAAAAGGAGGTTTATGTGGAGCTCCACTCAAAACACATTGATCAGAAAATGTCTGCGGATTTCTCTAGCGACGAGGAAGATCAAGTCCGAGATGTGGCAGTGAGTCTATGAACGTTTTGACGCTTTGTAGTAGAAAAGTTTGTACGCTAAACGTTAATTTCCAAGACTTCGGGGTAGCCAGAGGAAACACGACGGGTTGGAGTTAAAATGTGATTTTTAGTAAAAACACTAGAATATGATATAAGCTAGTGCTGTGTTGTTCACTGTAGTGTCATTTGAAAGGTCAATAGTGACAACACTGTGTTTATTTACTTTACTAAGGAAATACCAAAATATTTTAGTTGTCACCTTTACTTAAGTACCAATACAACAAAGTAACTTAGTACTAAATTACAAAAGTAAAAGAAGTTAAGATCATCATGAGTACCTCAAAGTACTAAAGTATTATTTTGACAGCTTTTTTCCCTTAATAAATACAATCATTATTTAAAAGCTGCATTTTGTATTTTATCAGGTTATCTTTGTGTAATAATAGAATTTGTTTGATGATCTGAATCATTTAAGTGTGACAAATATGCAAAAAAAAAAGGGCAAATACTTTTTCACAGCACTGTATACAGTGTCTGCAAAAACATGATGCATCAGTGCACAATCAGCAAGGGCAAAATCAAACCTCTGATAGGAAATGCAGTGGAGTATTAAGTCATTTTAAAGTAGCTATATACTCATGTACTGTAGTTATATTCTATCAATTATACATCCAACAATAATCGCTTAGATTTTATGTAATAATTAGGAGCTGTTGTCAGTAATATGAATTAGTTTGAACTGATTTAAATGGATGCTGTGTAAGGTCAGCAGCTGGGGTAGGGAGTGGGGGGGTCACTGTCACCAAACAGTCCTCTCAGCTTGCTGTAGCACACTTAAGGTTCTTGGCCACTAAGCCACCAGCTGTATAGTTGGTATTGATTTACATGACAAGTTTCTGTAGTTGGCAGCTAAATTTACAGTCGTGTGCATGTGCTTGCTACACCTGTTGCCCTCATTTATATGTGCCAGGGAGAGCACCAGCTATTGAAGTCTGTAAGCTGGTTGTGTGCTGTGTCGTAGGGCAGAAAGCCTGAGCTGAATGTGTTTAATCGGTGTGAGCCTCTACTATGCAATCAACAGCTATATATATATATATATTATATATATATATATATATATATATATTATATACACACTACTCACAAAAAGTTAGGGATATTCGGCTTTCAGGTGAAATTTCAGAATGAACCTAAAATGCACTATAACCTTTA
>JAUMHL010000028.1:20036497-20048525 GCA_032362345.1 Sandelia bainsii | reverse complement strand
GTAGTAGTGGGAGCGGTAGTTGTGGTAGTGGAAGGTGTGGTTGTAGTAGTGGTAGTGGGGGTTGGAGTGGTGGTAGTGGGTGTTGGAGTGGTGGTGGTCGAAGTAGTAATTGTTGTAGTAGGAGGAGTTGTGGTTGTAGTAGTAGGAGCTGTAGTTGTTGTAATGGAAGGCATGGTTGTAGTAGTGGGAGCGGTAGTTGTGGTAGTGGAAGGTGTGGTTGTAGTAGTGGTAGTGGGGGTTGGAGTGGTGGTAGTTGAAGTAGTTGTGGTGGAAGTTGTAGTGGGAGATGGGGTAGTTGTGGTAGTGGGAGCTGTGGTTGTAGTAGTGGTAGTGTGGGTTGGAGTTGTGGTGATGTGAGTAGTAGTTGAAGTAGATGTAGTAACTGGAGTTGAGGTGGTTGTGGTAGGAGGAGATGGGGTGGTTGTGGTAGTAGGAGCTATAATTGCGGTAGTGAAAGGTGTGGTTGTAGTAGTGGTAGTGGTGGTTGGAGTGGGGGTAGTGGGAGTAGTAGTTGTGGTTATAGTAGTGGAAGGTGTAGTTGCAATAGTGGGAGCTGTGGTTGTAGTGGTGGTTGGAGAGGTGGTAGTGGGAGAAGTAGTTGAAGCAGTTGAAGTTGTAGTGGGAGTTGTGGCAGTAGGAGCTGTTGTTGTAGTAGGAGCTATATTTGTGGTAGTCGAAGGTTTAGTTGTAGTAGTGGGAGCTGTGGTTGTAGTAGTGGAAGTTGGGGCTGAAGTAGTGGGAGTGGTGGTAGTGGGCTTAGTAGTAGAAATAGTTGTGGTTGTAGTAGGGGGAGTTGTAGTGATGGTAGTGGGGGCTGTGGCAGTTGCAGTTGTGGTGGTTGTGATAGTGGGGACTGTGGTTGTAGTTGTTGACATGGTTGTGGTAGTTGGAGTTGTGGTTACGATAGGCAATGTTGTAATAGTAGTGGGTGTTGTGGTTGTAGCAGTAGGAGCTGCTGTTGTGGTTGTGGTAATGGGAATAATAGTTGGGGTTGTAGTAGTAGGAGTTGTAGTGATGGTTGTGGCTGCTGGCATTGTAGTAATGGGTGTGATAGTAGTGGGAGTTGTGGTTGTAGTCACTGAAGCAGTTGTGGTCGTGATAGTGATAGTTGGATTTGTGGTTGTGATCGGGGGAGTTATAGTTATGTTAGAGGGAGCGGTAGATGTTGTAGTGGGTGTTTGGGTTGAAGTAGTTGCATTGGTGAAATCTGGAAAATTTGAAAAAGATTTCAAGTCAAATATTGTGATAATAGCACAGTTAATTGATCATTACATCATATATTACTGTTACTGAACAAAAGAAGAGCGCATATGTGCTGTGTGTATAATAAAAAGTACTTAGGTAAATAAAAGAGGATTATTTTTGTCCTGAATATCCTGTATTAAATCAAATTTATAAACATGTTACCTGGAAACAACAGAGCATGCAGGTGGCTGATGAAGGGGCTATTGCCCTGTTTACAGAACTGTCCTTTAAAGTCATCCAGGTCTAGAGACCAGACAAAAGCTCCTCCAAAGTTGTTTGTTGTAAGATAATTGACCTGAGAGGATGAGGAAGAAAAAACTTCTACAGCCAAGTTCACATTGGCAAGATATCCATGTTTACAACCAGTCATTCACAAATTGATTACTTAATGAAACAGATTATTACCTTTATGTTAATACTGTCATTGTTATCAAATCCAACCCACTGGTTTTCTGTGACAGCATATGGAACTTTCTGATCATTGATCCACTGAATTGTAGCCCCTTCAGTATAAAGGCAAGTCTGAAAAGAAGGGTAAAATGTCACCTTTAGATCAAATGTATTAACAGAAACAGACATTCGTCTCACAAAATCAAGCTCAAGTTTTGTATAAGTGGCCTTTTGAGATAAATCACTTCTTTTCACCTCGTAATAGGCCCAGAATCCTTCTTCTCCAGTGTAGCAGCCTTCTTCCCCAGGACCACTGGCGGGTGCTCCAACTTTAGTGGCTGCTGAGGCAAGTGTAAAAGATCGCCCATATGCTGCTAGTCCCAAGTTTAACTTTTGTGTAGGTGCTCCCTGGTTCCGCCAGTACTGCATGGCATAGTCCTAAAATATGGAGCCAAACAAATTAGGCCACATCTCTGAATGGAAAGATATTCAGGAAGTTGATAGATAAATTTAGGTACTTGCAGTGTTAGAGTAAATGTTGTTTCCAGTGTCTTGTGATGCCTGGTATAAGGGGCTGTTATGTCCTGTGACATTTTCCCAGGGGCCGTGAAAGTCAAATGTCAACACATTAATGAAATCCAGGAACCTGTTAAAATACAGAAGAGATCATGTTCATCAAAACATGGCAATAGCTAATTGTGGGTTTAGTGTCAAGAATTACATTAAACTAGTATTACATGGCAATCTGAGTAACTTCATAACTGGCATCAATGACTGCTTTCTCAGCAGAGACGCTGGCAGTGATGATTAATCTTTGACGGTTGGTTTGGTTTCCTTCAGCCACGAAAGCGTCATTGAGTTCCTGTACAACACAAACTCATGTTTCAGTCTCAGTCAAGTGTGAAATGTTATAGCGTCATACATGGCATTTTCAGTATGGCATATATCTGAGAGTCCCTGAAGACTGTTAGAAATATTTAGAATTTAGAGTCTGACCTTGCACAGCAGTGTAAATTTCTGTTTGTCATCTGGTTGGCTTCCTGCACGTCCTGGGTACCTCCAGTCCAGATTGAGTCCATCAAACCCATAGTTCCTCAGTAGTTTGATAGCGGATTGGATAAACGCTGTTCTGTTTTGTTGTGTTGACACAATCACACTGAACCTGATAAACGTTGAAACAAACAGTGCAAGACACATAAATACAATAATCAGTTACTGACATCTTCAAGGGTTTACAATACATCTGCACATTTATTTAAAAAAAGTAGAAGCATAAAATACTGCATTAATGGACAAAACTTGCTGCTTAAATTTGCTTGTACTGTCACAAAAAACGCCCAACGATGTATGTATGTGTTTAACTTACTTTTTTATGTTAAACGTTGTGCCACCAACAGACAACAGGGTCTTCAGCTGTGGATTTCTGTGGATGCAAAAGCATTCATTATTTACCAAAACAAAGAAATTCTATATAATTTCTAGAATATTTATAGGCTAAAGGTCTGACCTGGTTTTGAGTGCATTGAAGGACTCATATCCTTTTAAGTCAGTTGTTTTGCTGGGAACCAGCTCACTCAAATAGTTAATATCAGAAGACGCGTAGATCAGATGCGTGCACAGGTTTGGATCAATATTTGAAATTGTGAACTGTCCGTTTGCTGCTCTATTTTCTGCCGAGCTGTCATAGTTACACACCAGCATGGAGGAAGAGGCTGAAACATGGAAAAAATGTTTTTCAGTGGATTTAATTGGTTTCTGAAGACATTAATTGTATCAACCTTGATTCTTAGGTATCAACCTAAGTTGATTACTTAGAGACATAATTTGTCTTCTAGTGAGACTGCTGTTTAATAGGCTTGGGGATATTATAAACATACCGAGGCCGGTGATGATCAAACAGAGACCTTAAAAGTGACAGACTTAGAATTAGTCATTTCATCTTGGTTGATGAGAAAAATCTTACAGACCATAACCTGGTTAAATAAAAACAAAACTTCATGACTACCAAATGTGCAAAGATATGTGTTTCTGTGTTGTTTGTTTTGGTCAACTGGCTCTTTAAATACTTCATTAGTGTGCCTTACCTGCAGTCAGAATTAGCCTGCCCATGTTGTTACTATGAAAACAAACAGAAGTACAAGAAATAGAATATGAGAAGTTGTACCAGCAGACAGTCATCCAAAATGTTCAAATACAGGGTATTTATGTACAATGGCAAGAAAAAAATGAAAGAAAAAATTGGATATAAAATTTGATCTCATCAGAGTACTTAAGCTACTGTGATAACACACTGACAATTAGAATCTTTCATACTTTCATCAAATACACCAAATAAACATTCAAAGTCCTGGTGCAAAAAGTGAGTGAGCTCATTCCACAGCATATCTGTTGGGCTCTGACTGAACCACTCCAAAAGGTGGATTTTCTCCTTTGAAGCCTGTTCCCTCCAACATACTCAGCTGGGCTGATGTCTTCATGTTGGTATGTGGATCTTTTTATGCCATACAAAGTGTGTCAGGGTGGCTGTCCACCAGCTGAAGCTCAGTAGAAGCTGTGTGATGCGGCAGGACAATGATCCTAAACATCAAAGTAAATCTGCTACAGAATGACTTAAAAGAAATCGCCTTTTGGAGTTTTCCAGTCAGAACCCACACCTAAACCCAATACAGATTCTGTGGAATGACACCACTTCTGTAATGTCTTAATAATACTAATACTTAATACTTCAATAACGTGGATGTACAGCAACCTAAAAGAAATGATACCTGTGTGACCCTGCTTGAAGCAGTGTTTACAAATGTGTGTTTAGTCATTCTGTGATGGTACAATGTGCATTTTTACTGTTGCTGTTTTATTAACATGCAATAAATGGTGGCAACATCAGACAGTGGTTGTTAACCGCCATGGGATGTAACTTTGAAAGTGCAGGGCAAATCAAATATGATACATATAGCACTTATCAAAACAAAGTTACAAAGTGCTTCACAATAAAAGGCTTAAGATAAGTGATAAAAGAATGTGAGAGCGATAAAACAATATAAAAGCAAGGGAGAAATATAAACACACAATATAAATACATGGGAAAAAAATATAAACACCCTTTTGTAGACAAAAACAGGTATATACAGATATATACAGACACACCCACAGACATACGTACACAGACAAGCATATATAAAAGCAGAGGTGAGCTCAGTGGATTGACAAGAATGCCCTCCTGTAAAGTAGCGTTTTAAGACCTGATTTAAAAACAGACACTGAATTGGATGACCTGAGATCCTCTGGTAGTGTATTCCATAACTGAGGGGCATGGATAGCAAAAGCACATTCTCCTGTTGATGTAAAATGGGACCTGGGAATTGATAGTAAACCCCTGTCAGAGGAGCGCAGAGAGCATCCATTCATTTCCATTTCTAGTACAGATCTTATTTTTTCAGTTTCAGATTTTTGGCCCTCTTCTGGCACAGGAGCTGGTATTAACAAGGATGGGTGTGCTCTCCTAATTTACTGCATATTAAGTCCATGTTGCCTTCAGGAAATGTGTGAACTTTACACTACGTTGGAGCGCTATAATGTCTGATCCATCAGGACAATGGGTGTACAGGTCAAATTATTAGGTTTCATGATCAGTAATTCAGCTTTCTGTTTCAAATTTTAGCTTTTTTTAGCATTTTTTCCAGCAGATTAACACAACATATAGCCCTCATTAAACATCGAGATGTAACACCAGTGAAGTACCAGCTGAAGTTTGAAAAAAATTGCAGTGTTGATTAGAATCTTTGGAATGTAGGTTAGTTTCATATCCTGCCATGTAGGCCGTACGTACTGTAACACCACCTAGTTGCAACCAAAAAATATTCTGTTTCCTGTTTTTATTGGACACATGACATTTTAACTTACCTCAAGGTGGATAATGAGTAAAGAATCAATCAGTGTTCAAACTGCTCCTGGAACTGTTCGAGAAGAAAGCAAATGGCTTAAAAAAACAGACCAACAATCAAAACTTTTAAAACCTTAAAACACATCCATTTAAAATGTGATTAAAAAAGGGAAGTAGGTCAAATGAAATCAGTGCAAAATGTAACCTTACAACTAGCAAGTGCCAAAAGTATAGGGTGTGGAAAGGAAATTCACACTCTAGTGACAGGTCTATAAAAGTAGGTATGAATTGAAAAACACAGAATAGAACTAGTTTGGTAAACATTTGCGCCAATTTTTATTGGACATTAGTCTTGGTTACAGCTCTGACTTAGTGATAAAGCTCTGGCTTAGAAATGAGATTATGCATTTTATATTGTTTGTGTTTGTCCCTGAGGATCTGATCATACAGTACTAGGTTTTATCTGAACTAAACAGGTTAGTGTATGCTTATAATGAATGCAATTTGAGCAATTAATTGCCTGTGTCATGAAACAAAACAGCTTTAAGTATTCTTTAAACCCGGCTTTATAAGTATAATGCAAATAATCATGATATTAGATAATATAGAGAGAAAGCACATTAGATTGGACTAGGTATATCAATATAAATCCAAACATGAAATCTGAAAAATGTGACAATGTAATTTAATAAAATCTGAGAAAAGACATACTTACAAAGATACAGATGAAAGAAGCTTATACTGTCTCTCTACTGTGACTGATGGATGACTGATGGTTGACTGGGTGTTAAATTGGTTAGACAACTGAAAGGATGTAGCATTAATAGGGCGGGGACAATTCTGGAACGTAATAGGGATAATTAATACAGTGGCGGAATGTCCTAAGCAGTTAGAGGCTAATGGGAACAGGGCCGCCACCTCATGCCAGAGCCTTTTGACTTTGTATTCAAATAGTTTTCTATGAAGTAGCATGAAACCACACTGTTTCTGTCTCTTAAGGAGATATATTTTCATTCTTTCAGGGGGTATGTCAGTTTAATCTATTTCAGAGCCTGATTCAAAGCAGCAAACAGCACAGTGGTCCAAATTAGTTAATTAATTAGTTAATTCGTTTTTTTCTAAATCATACAATAAGTGTACATTGTATGGTTGTCTGTAGCAAAGAACCTGTGTAAAATAATGGAAAGACTTAAACAAAAGAAAGCAGTAACGCTGGCATAATTTTTGGGTACAGAAATTTTTGGGAGAGAGGATAAATACACAAGACCTTTGCTGGACTCAAGACATCAAGACAGCTGCTAAGGACTTCATGAAGTTAACAAAAACATTAAATGCAATGTCATGATATGACGTAAGGTATGTGAAATAACACCATTTGTTAAAGACAATAAATGCACAAAACAAGGCTAGGTGTAAAGGACATTATCATCATCATTTAAATCACATGTAATTACATAGTTGTTAAAAATAAATGAAGCAAAACACCCTCACACAAAACCTACAGTGACGAAGAAAGTAATTATTGATACATCATCACACAACGCATGTCCCAAAACAACCACACATAACACCCACACCCAACTGGGTTAGAAACACCTACTGCACCTACCACCTTGCAATTATAACTCTCAACTGACAAACAGTACTATCAATTAACATGGCAGTCACTGGAATGAAATGCAATTAATCCTACTGTACATGGACTAGAACAGCATTCTAATTCTGTGCTGTTTTAATGTTGTGAGTAAATACACTGTTTAAGGGGTGACTGGGGCACAGTAGGTAGGGCAGTTGGCAGTAGTCTACAGACCCCTGTGTTTGTGTTTGTCACTTCCCAGCTCAGCCCCCTAATTCCTGGCCGTGTGTGGAAGTGTCCCTGGACAAGACATTGAAACCCAAACCCTTGGCATCTCAAAGGGGCATCCTGGCGACAAGAATTTCCCCAAGGGGATTAATGAAGTATCACTTCTTATGAATTATTATTGATGAGCTCAGGGTGTGATTCCTCCCATAAAGAGGCTTGTGGCTATAGTGTTTCATAGACTAACCTTAAGGTAAGGCCTTGCAGGGCAAATTTATTTGTATAGCAACTTTCAACAATAAGGCAATTTAAAATGGCATACAAGAGACAATGATGCATCAGACATAATAGAACAGAATCAACTTTATTGGCCAAGTGTGTTTGTGCATACAAGGAATTTGATTCCGGTTCCAACATGCTTACACAAAGTAACAAGAACAACAACAAAGTTGGACACAGAAACTGACACAAACATATGTCTATTATGTACAAACAGGTATGTCAGGAAGGGTCCTTGTGTAAATGATTATTGGTTATAATTAAGTGGGAGATGAATGAGTAGCTTTATACATGCAGTAGGATTTTTATGTGCTATGTTGAAATATATGAAATAGACATTAGTGCACAGCTTTGTTCCACACTCTAATTATAATTAAATATACTTGTATGCTGTATACTGGGCAGGTCAGTATCAGTAATATTCTATGGCCCTGACTGTCCATTGTAGCCTCTGTCTTATTTAGTAGGTCCACACAGACCACACAGTGATGAATATTATATTATATATAGAGTAATGGATAGTGACAGAAGTAAATTCTCAGCTGGGCTTTTTGATGATTGTGTCAACAATAGATTCCAGCTTTAGGTGCTGGGATTATGTGAACCTCAGAAATCTAAAGGATTCCGCAGCTGATACTGTGCGGTACATCTATGGTGAGGTTGTAATCACAATAGAGGGCCAGCTGTTCACCCGCCTGTTTGTATGCAGCCTTTTCACTGCCCGGGTTGGGCCAGTGATGGCGATGTGGACTCACTGCTTACCTACTTCTTCCTGTCAGTCAGATATATAATACAAAAAAATGTAAACAACCAATCCTGTATAAATTATAACACAACAACTACTAATGTTGTAATACTACACCAATATTGTATGTTTAAAAGTAAATCTAACTGTGCCAGTGACTTCTGTTTTCTGTTCACATACTGTAGAAATATAGTTAATTTACAGTTGCACAAATTTGGCAAGTTGTAAATGTTGCAGTAAAATGATGATGATTATTTGTTTTTCCTTCAAAATATGCAATCTCGATGCACAATACTAAAAATGATTTCTTTGCATTTTGCCCTTATTAACAGTGAGTTGTGGAAAGACAGAGAGGAAACAGGAAGATTTGACATGCAACAAAGGTCACCAGCAGAAACAGAACAGGGAATGTTGTGGTTACGTGACATGCACTCTAACCATTGGCTACCAGTCATCCACTTTTAATCTGCCAGTAACTCAACATCTACAGGGTGGACTGCCATGAAATTTTAGTCCAAACATTTACATTCACTTTGAATTGTTATAAAATGTGGTGATCCCCATTTGTCTTTTGGATGTCATCACTAGTAATTTATCAAATGGATCTCCACAGACATGTCTGAAGTTCAGTCTGCAAAAAGCAGTGAAAGATTTGCAGTTCTATTCAGACCTAAAGTGGCTGTGCATGTGTATGAGTTCTGCGTTGGCAGTTTAAGAGGTGGATGAGGCAGCGTGGCTGCCCCCCTGGGATCTTCCACACTGCCTAATAAATAAATAAATAATGGACAAAAAAACATGCAACAACCTTAACTCAGCCTCACTGTTTGTCTTTCAATTCGGTAGGCAATCAAAAATATTGCACAAAAATTGTTTTGTTCCTGGCTTTTCCTCATTGCCAGTTAGGCACATTCAGACAACAGGACACAAGCAACCAACAAAGAACCAAACTTTGAAAAAAACTGAACAAAATAGGAATTTGTGGTAATTTTTTATTTTGCCACTTCAATAATAATTATATTTAAAAATATATATATAATTATTGAATTATTAATTTGGTAGTACAGATTAAATCTAGGTTTGCAATATATAATTATATGCAATATACAGCTGCACCCTCATGTAAGGCAAATCTAGTGATTCAGTTGCTAATGCTTAAAAACTAAAGCAAACCTAATGTATACAAATGATTATTTACACCACCAAAAACAGGCAATAGGTATGTAACAACCAAGGAAGTCATGTGAGATTAAATAGTAGCTGTAAAAGAAAAAATGCCAAAATGCTCTAGATACACAATGGGCTAAACTAAAAGACAGTAACAAGGTATCATTATATAATAATACGTTGGCAATAGGGAACTTATATATATGTGAATATATTAAAGCTGACATGTGTAAATGGGGTTTATAAGTTTATATGTCAATTAGTTACCTAAAGTGAGAAAGCATAACAATTAGTAAACACTGTTTCATACATATGAGAATAGAATAATAAGACACCAAACATAAGAAAGCCTTAAACACTGCACCCCTTTTGTTGATTAGAATAAATATTACCACTTATGGATGATGAACTGATTAATGACAAAATCTTTAAGAGGAGACACAGCATTTGCAGCTTTCATTGAAGATCAAACCTGGTGGGCAGTTTAGGATATAGGTAAGCCCACTGGCACAGTTGTAAAAAGAATTTGAGTTATTAGGGTTGGTGTAAACCCCATTATTTTTTCCCTTACAGAAACTTTCATTATTTTGACAAAATGTTGTTGTGGTTGTTGTTGTAGTAGGAGTTGCACATGGGAAAGTCGTGATTGTAGTATTAGAAGGTGAGGTTGTGGCAGGGAGTCTTATGGTTGTGGTAGCAGGAGTTTTAGTAGTTTTAGTAGTTGTGCTTATAGTAGTTATGGTCGTTGTAGGAGAACTTGTAGTTGTAGTAGGGGGTGTTGTGTTAGTGGGCATTGTGGTCATATGAGCTGAGTTTAGAGTAGTTGGATTTGTAGATGTCGTAGTAGACAATGTGGTTGTGATACTAGGAGTTGTGGCAGAGGGTCCTGATGTAGTCTTGGCTGAGGAACTTGGCATTGCAGTAGTAGGAGTTGTGTTAATGGCAGTTCCAGGTGTTGTACGGGGAGTCACAGGAAAAGTTGTGGTTTCAATAGTGGACATTGTTGTAGTGTGTGTTGCATAAGTGGGAGTTGTGGTAGTAGTAGTAGGAGCTGTGGTCGTACTTATTGGAGTCGTGGTTGTTGTAGTAGGAGTTGTAGTTGTAGTAGTTATGGTTGTTGTAGAAGGATTTGTATTTGTAGTAGTGGGTATTGTGGTGGTGGGCATTGTTGTCATATGAGTTGAGGCTGGAGTAGTTGGATTTTTAGATGTAGTTGTGGACATTGCTTTTGTGGTAGTAGGAATTGTGGTTGTGGTAGAGGGAGTCATGGGTTTTTTAGTAGTAGTTGAGGTTGTAGTCGTGGCTGTGGTGGTCCTAGGAATTGAGGATGCAATATTAGGACTTGTAGATGTTGATTGTGTAGTAGTAGGAGTGCTGATTGTGGTACTGGGAGTTGTAGAGGCAGTCACAGGTAAAGCTGTGGGTTCAATAGTGGACGTTGTAGTGTGTGTTGCAGAGGTGGGTGCTGTATTAGAAGTAGTCGGAGCTGTGGTCGTACTTGTGGGAGTCGTAGTTCTTGTAGTAGGAGTTGTAGTTGTAGTAGTTATGGTTGTTGAAGAAGGATTACTAGTTTTAGTAGTGGGTGTTGTGGTGGTGGGCATTGTGGTCATATGAGCTGAGGCTGGAGTAGTTGTGGACATTGCTTTTGTGGTAGTAGCAGTTGTAGTTGTGGTAGAGGGAGTCATGGCTGTTGTAGTAGTAGTTGAGCTTGTAGTCGTGGCTGTTGTGGTCCTAGAAATTGAGATTGCAGTAGTGGGACTTGTAGATGTAGTTGTAGATTTTGTTTGTGTAGTAGTAGGAGTGCTGATTGTGGTACTGGGAGTTGTAGAGGCAGTCAGAGGCAAAGTTGTGGTTTCAATAGTGGACATTGTTGTAGTGTGTGTAGCAGAGGTGGGAGCTGTGGTAGTAGTAGTTGGAGCTATGGTCGTACTTGTTGGAGTCGTGGTTGTTGTAGTAGGAGTTGTAGTTGTAGTAGTTATGGTTGTTGTAGAAGGATTTGTAGTTGTAGTAGTGGGTATTGTGGTGGTGGGTATTGTGGTCATATGAGTTGAGGCTGGAGTAGTTGGATTTGTAGATGTAGTTGTGGACATTGCTTTTGTGGTAGTAGGAGTTGTGGTTGCGGTAGAGGGAGTCATGGCTGTTTTAGTAGCTGTTGAGGTTGTAGTCGTGGCTGTTGTGGTCCTAGCAATAGAGGTTCCAGTAGTGGGACTTGTAGATGTATTTGTAGATGTTGTTTGTGTAGTAGTAGGAGTGCTGGTTGTGGTACTGGGAGTTGTAGAGGCAGTCACAGGCAAAGTTGTGGTTTCAATAGAGGACATTGTTGTAGTGTGTGTTGCAGAGGTGGGGGCTGTGGTAGTAGTAGTAGGAGCTGCGGTTGTACTTGTTGGAGTCGTGGTTGTTGTAGAAGGATTTGTAGTTGTAGTAGTGGGTATTGTGTTGGTGGGTATTGTGGTCATATGAGTTGAGGCTGGAGTAGTTGGATTTGTAGATGTAGTTGTGGACATTGCTTTTGTGGTAGTAGGAG
>JAUMHL010000028.1:20010197-20020631 GCA_032362345.1 Sandelia bainsii | reverse complement strand
AACTTTTTACGTTTTCCATAAATTTCACCCGAAAGCCAAATATCCCTAACTTTTTGTGAGTAGTGTATATTAGTGTATGGTTTTACTTTTTTAGAGAGTTGTTCAGTGTATTAAGATCAGATGACTGGGGAACATCAGAATCTTTGGACAGGCCTAAGACAGAGGGGAAGAAGCACAAATATGGGGGAAACAAGGCTGTTACGTCTCGGCTCACTTGGCTAAATGGAGCCAACATAAATAATTAGATGGTAGAGGTTAAATTGGGTTTTTTATTGTAATGATTGGTCATGTAGTATACAAAAACTAGACAGACTATAAGGGAGAACAAGGGCTGACAGGTGCTACTCATAAAAATATAAAGAAATTGCCAACCAAAAGGACTCCTAACTCAGAGTTAAATGCTACATTGGAAGCAGAAGTTAGAAAGTAGAGAACAGGGGGGGAAAAAAAACAAAAAACAAAAAAAAACACACAATGGAAAGGAGCACCTCTAAACCTGGGCTGACACTAGACAGCAAGTTATACTGCGGGTGTGAGAGAATGAGTGTGTGCATACAAAATACAGATAAGGCTCTACATCGTGGCCCAGTCTCCAGGCAGCGAACTACCAAAAAAATCAAAGTACAAAGAGTTATATAACCACAAACTAGAAAGCACACATTCAAACTTGTCACAAATCACAAAATGGCATACCCAAAAGCACACCAGACCCACAGGATGGTAGGAGCAAGGGATTTATTTAACACAAAACACACTTATGACATGTACCGGGGAAAATAAACCTAAACAGAAAATCACTCCTGATGGAGGCAAAAACACTACAGCAAAATCTAGCTACAAACAAAACTAACAATGAACTAAACTGGATAAGAGACTAAACATATGCATGGCATGATGGAGGCAGGACACAAGAAAATGAGGCGAGAACTAAATGCTAAACTCAGACAAAACTCAAAACTTAGTGCAAACAGCTGGGTGAGTGACAGGGAGCAGGGTGTAATCAGGTGAGTAGAAACAGCTGGGAACAATTACTAGAAGAGTGACTGGAGCAGGGGCGTGGCAGGTAAGTACACAGAACTGAAAACATGAATGAGAGGGGGTGTGGGGCAGAGAGTGTGGAAGATAAACAGGAGGCAGGGAAAGTAACAAAGAAGAGCAAGACAGAAAACCAAGAAACATGAGGAGAAATCAAAACATAACAAGCAAGGGACACAGATCATGACACAAACTAATCTAATATAAATCTATAGAAACATAACTCAGTCTCCTCAGCTCTAACTTTAAACTTTATTGAAAAGCTTGTGTCTTTTATGCAAGCTTGAACTTTGACTAACTGATTTGTTTCATCTGGCTCTATAAATATGGTTCGGTGTCATCTGCATAGCAATGGAAATTCCTGATTATAGAAAATGGTTCCTAGTAATATTGCTTAAGGGAAACGTGTATAAATTGATAAGTACCAGTCCAAGCACAGGACCCTGTGAAACTGCCAAATATTGAGTTTTCATAACTTTTATTTACTTTAAAACACATTAAAAACCAAGAGTAGTCATTTAGAGATAGTTATTGTTTGAAAATGAACCTCACAGGACACCCCTCGGTAACAAGAAACACTTGTTAGTCACATGTTCTAGTACTTTTGCTGTTTATTACCACCTTTTGTTGTATTATTACCAGTACTACTGTTTATTACAGTCTGCTGTAATATTGTGGTTTAAAGGAAAGAAGCCCAGAAGCCAATGCTTTTGTCATTAATGCAATTCTGTTTTACGAAGGGGAGATACTGTTTAATGAGCTCTTTTTGAAAAAAACAAAATCTGCCTTCTAGTGCAGACACATTCTTAAATCAACATACAGTCAAGAAATTGGAAATCAAAACTTTCCCCACTGTTAATGGTCACAGAATTCACAATGTATGATTTAGGGCCAGTCACAGCATTTGCAGCAGTCTCAAGACTAAATTAGCTGGGCAGCTTAGGATCCAGGTGATACCATTAGCACAACTGTAAAATTAACATCAGGTTTGACATAAACTTCACCAGTTTTTGTTAAGTATTTTGAATGATTGTACGGTAGATCCCAGAGATGATGTTGGGTTAGGTATGTCTAGATTTGGGATGGGAAGGAGAGGAAAATCTGGAGAAATACAACACAGGCACAACAAGATGATATGATTAATACAGTGAAAATCTAATCTGGAACAATAGGAAACAGTGAGGGAAATGTGACCTTTATGTTTGATTTATCATTTTAAAATAAGGAGCATTATTGTCTTTTTGTTGCTAAACACAACAGTTTCTGCCATTTTTCATCTCTCTATTGGAGCAGAAATATCACTAAATGTTTAATAAATAATAATAATAATGATGACAAATACTGAAGACATTGATCCCCTTGGTGAAATTGTTGATGCCAGACACTACATGTCAGCGCTACTACAGGGTTTTCATGTCTTGTTCAAAGGATACATTGACATGCAGCCAGGAGGAACTGGGAATCAAACCACTAATCCTAGCATTTGTGTGCATAATAACAGGTGGGTGGGAACTCAGTTGAAAAGGAAAAACTAGAGGAAGTCAGGATTAGAGGACAGTAATGTACTATCAAGACAGTAGATAGTAGACAGTATCAAAACATATTTTACATACAGTACATTATTCACTTTTGCGTCCCAAATTATTCAGATTAGAGATTTCAAACATTATGCACATTCTTTCTCCTGTTATTTATTCACTTCAGAGACAGTTTTTTCACAGTTCTACGCTAACAGACACAGATGACATTTTATTACATGAAGAGTTTAAATTTATTTTAACAATTTGCCTGTATCATTTATTAAACATTAACAATCCAATCAATGAATAAAATACTGATTAACTTTACCCATACAAACATGACTTTAATAATGCAAAATCAATTCAGTTTAACCTTATGTCTCCTCTTTTCACTCATGCATTCCAGTTCATCCATGGCTCTCCTCTTGTTCCTTGTCAGAGACTGATGTAGATTTCTTCCTTCTGCAGGGGAATACTGTTGTGATTCTTCTCCTTCTTGCTTTTCTCTATCCAAGTTAGGCCTTCACCCAAAGAGATATTTCTTCAGGTCTTCTTCCAGGCTTAGTTTGGTTCTCAGATTTCTGTGTGGGCAGTGTCCATTGATGTCCCCATTTCCAGTTACTTACTGACACATTTTGTAAGAGATAATGTCAGAAAATTTTGTTTGACCTGTTGACCTTTGTTTGAGTCCATTAAAAGATCTGAACATTCCTTATCATTCCATTGTATGGTTAATAATGATACAAAAACAAATCTATTTTTATTCAAAGCTTGGATTTTTTCTAAATACTAATACTTTTATTCAATGCCAATACATTTTTTTTTAATGCCAAATGTCCAAGCCAAATTTAAAGTCTAGGTAAAATCCAAGTCTGTGTAATTATAAATTCACACAGTAACAATGGTCTGTAATATTCATTATTTTTACATTGGTGTAGTTCATCTTTAATACTGAAAAATACTTACATACAGCTGAAGCAGCTTTATATCTGTGATTTAGAACTCTAAATTGTCTGTAGGTGTGAATGTGAATGGTTGTTTGTCTCTATTTGTCAGCCCTGCGATAGACTGGTGACCTATCCAGGATGTACCCCGCCTCTCACCCAATGACAGCTGGGATAGGCTCTAGCACTCCTGTGACCCTTACAAGCGGTTAAGATAATAGTCCATAAGTAAGGGATGACAGAAGCCTAATGTTTCTGTTATGCAAATGTGTTAAACAGGTAAGCCATTGAAATTGATTTCTTTTAGTGCTATTACACAGAACGTATAGATGCCTATGGCACTCAATCTGTGTGTGTGTGTCATTCGCTGTCATGTCTACTGTCTGCACAAGTCAGTCAACTATGTGTAATAGGATGGTGAAGGTTTTCAGTCATTCAGGTGCAATGATCTGGAAGTCATGTCAGCTGGGCTTTTTACTTCTTACTTTGGATATAAAGTTCACAAATCTTCACAAATTTGTGTGTCGTGACATGCAAAAAACATGCAAATTTGGGATTCTTTTACACGTTTTCAAGTAAGAAAAAAGTGCAGTTGACAAGACTCAACTTATGCATAAGATATGCATAACAAGTCACATGAAGATTAGGGCACATATAGGCCAACTCTTCTGATACCAAAGTAGATATTAATATAATTTTCAAAAAACTGGGCTAATGTGCACATACTATTAGCACTCAAAATACAATTTCTATATAGTGGAACATTGACTAACAAATCACAAAATGTCAATAAATTGTTTTTTTGGACACTGAGTATTTGTTTTAAAAGGAATTTAAAAATATTTTTTTAACTTGATTACACTATATTGCATTAAAAATTGACTGTTGATTAAAAAAAAGAAATCTAACTCATAAAGAATTCATTTATTTAAGGCCAGTCACAGCACTTGCATCTGTCACTGAAAACAAGATTAGCTGGACATCTCTGGAGGTTTGTGTGTTCATTAAAGCACTGATAAAAGGAATTGCTGTCTATGTCATTTACATAGAGGCCATCAGCCTTCCCAGCACAGAAACCACTTCCAGGAAAAACAGATGTGGTGGTAGTTTTAGCAGTGGTAGTTGTAGGTGTAGTTGTAGTTGCGGTAGCAGTAGCAGTAGCAGTAGCACCACTTGTGGTGCTGGCTGGGCCTGGGTGGTCCGTAGTGATCACTGGTGGATGTGTGGTTACAGGAGGGGGAGGTACAACATCTAGCAAAGTAAAATGTTTAAATTCAGTAGATTATTGAAAGAGTTTACTTGTATAAAGCTGATGAAACATTGACATGCTGTGCGTTGTTGACGTTTAGTTTCTGTTTACCTAAATCCAGAAGACAGTGCAGAAAACCAATGAGGGGGTAGTTTCCTTGTCCACAGAACTGTCCTGCAAAATCATCCAAATCTAGAGACCAGATGAAGGCTCCACCAAACTTGTTGTCTTTCAGATACTGTGCCTGGAATATCAGTTGTAGAGAGTGCTTTAGTATTTGTATTTATTTATTTTTTGCAGTTTTAACAACTAACAAGTATAAGACATGGTTTTGCACATTCAGTGTAAAACCACATATTGGTGTGGATGAAATCCAAGAACCCTAAAATCTAAATTTAAAATACACAGGGTATTAGATGAGTCTAAGGCCACTTAGGAGACAGTACAGTGGGATATTTTAGTTTTAATTAGTCAACTACAGTTGCAACAATACCTGAGCTATTGCATTTTGAAAAATGTCCACCTTGTCATAACCCTGACACTATTGAACAGGACCAAAGGTTGCCTAATACACTGTGTGTTCTGGCATGGCGTTACAGCAAAAACACAAAAAAACAAAACAAAAAAAAATATTTTATGTGTTTTTAATTATACTATTACCACAATTCACTTTAAACTATATTTATGTACCTGCTTTTTATTTCTTTTATTCCTTTCATTACTGGTGATCAGATTTAATTTGGGACCACTTGTCTCAGCCCTCAAGTATGACAATAGATCATATTTTTTGACTGCAGCTTATTTGATTTGTGCACAGGTGGTTTGGATTTCTTGTTACTCTTACTCTATTACATAACCAACATCCATCCATCCATCCATCCATTTTCTTAACCGCTTGTCCTCGTAAGAGTCACGGGGGCTGGAGCCTATCCCAGCTGTCAGAGAGAGACGAGAGCAGGCGAGAGACGGGGTGCACCCTGGACAGGTTGCCAATCCATCACAGGGCCGACACATTGAGACAAACAACCATGCACACTCACATTCACACCTACGGACAATTTTAGAGTCACCAATTAACCTAACACGCATGTCTTTTGGATGGTGGGAGGAAGCCGGAGTACCTGGAGAGAACATGCAAACTCCACACAGAAAGGGGATCGAACCCGGGTCCTTTGTGCTGAGTTTGCAGCTTCTCTGTGACCAGCTATGTTCAATATAGCTCAAAAGGACTAATTTAGGAAGTTAGATGCTGATAGTGTGGAAGTAGTGCTAGTAATTGCTACTTTTATCTTTTTATAGTGTCCATAAATGTTGATGTGAGCAGTAATATGTTATTTATTACCTTGATTTCAAAGCTCTGTCTGTTATCAAAGCCAACCCATTCATTGCCTTTAATGGCATATGGCACCATTTGCTCATCAATCCAGTGGACACTGCCTCCTTGGAGGAAAGTGCAAATCTGTAGAAATGGAAGAAAATTATACTTAAACATCCTTTAAAGGATCTGTGGCATCCATTTATGTTTTCTCTGATTAAGTGTTGTTCTCATTTTGACTTCACTGACCTCATAGTAGGACCAAAATCCACCTTCACGGGTATAGGGTCCAGCAGAGGCTGGTCCACTTGCTGGTGCTCCAACACCGGTAGCTGCTGATAATGTGCGAAATGTGCGTCCATATGTGGCAAAACCAACTATGAGCTTTTCAAGTGGAGCTCCTTGGTCTCTCCAATATCTCATAGCAAAGTCCTGTGAGAAGAAATAAAAATGTGTGTCCAGAGACTTTGCTATTCAGGAGGCTAGTGACAATCTGTTGAGGATTTTACTCACCACATTGTAGTAGATGTTGTCACCCTGATCAAATGAGCCATGGTAAAGAGGGCTGTTGTGACCTGTGAATGAGTTCCATGCCCCATTGAAGTCATAGGTCATGACATTTATAAAGTCCAGGATCCTGTTAGACACATATGACACAAGAATAATGTGATATAATAAGAAAGCGCTTTAAGGCTAGAGTAAAATATTTATGGATCCAATTCACATGAACTCACTTCGACACATCAGCAATCTCATATCCATTGTCAATATTTCCCTTCCCAGCAGCCACTGCAGCTGTTAGCAGCAATCGTGGTCTCTTTGTCTCAGCAGCTTCTTTTTCAAAGGCAGCAAGTAGTTCCTAAAAGTAATATGGGAATTGTTTAATATAATCGTGCATATGATGTCAGAATATTTAAGGTGATATTACTGTTATATTTCATTTCAGGTAGCCATGTTGTTGGATTTTGTCAGTGCTGCTGATTAGGTGAGATTTGGATTTCCAGACTGACCTGGCAGAGCACTGTAAACCTCTTTTTGTCCTCTGGTGGGCTTCCTCGTGTTCCAGGATACTCCCAGTCCAGGTCTAGGCCATCAAAGCCATACATTCTTAAGAATGTGATAGAGGACTCGATGAACCTCTGGCGACTGGCAGGTGATGAAACCATGATGGTAAATCTATAAACATATAATATCACTTAAATCTACACTCTTTAGGATCAGCTTCGAAACTATGTAAGATAATTGAATCCAACTGCATTGTGAGTATTTAAGTTGTTGAAGGCTCATAGACTCACTGTGTTGTTCCAAAGTTCCACCCACCAACAGCCAACAGAGTCTTCAGGTTGGTGTTTCTGGGAAGATAACAACAAGGATAAATACAGTACAATAACTACAGATAGAGAGAGCAGAGGTACTCAAATATAAGTCATAGAGATAAAAAACTAGCAAAATTCCATAGTGTCTCATGTCCAGAAGGTTGGGCTGAACAAGTATGCAACACACTGGCCTCATGCTTTTCTCAGATAGAATGAACCAATGTTTATCGAATTTATCACAGCTAAATCATTTAAATTGCATTTTCAATCTAATTTGATAGCTATAAGGTTGTAAGGAAATGTACTGAGTTACATTTCACCACTCAGTTTATTTTTTCACCATCACCTTAAACTATAAACTGACACCAATTAAAGATACAGTGTGTAATATTTCTTTTAATATGTTTTAAGTGCAGAGGTGACACAGACTCATTGAACAGCCTGGTAGAAGTGCAAAGATACATATATGGTTCTAAACATTTTTGCTTTTTTTTATAGCCAGTTAGAATTATTTCTGTTTAATGACAAAATTTTGGTGCATTCTCACTTTTATTTCAATTTCTGTATTAGATTGTAGAAGAGCAGGGAGATGGAGGGCTGGGTGCAGCAGAGTGGATTTTCTGGAGCTAGCATAATTTACATATTGTAGCTAGTATTACTAAAACATCCTAATTCACCCTGATTGCTTTTGTGATTAAATAAAAGACTTAGACCATGAACATGTAGAGGTGGCTGATATTTCAGGAAAGAATTACTCACCTATTCTTCAGTTCGTTAAAGGATTTGTAGAGAACATCATCATTCCACTCATATGTTGACAGCTCGTTTGAAGGGCTGATTATTGAGAAGGCATAGATCAGATGTGTGCAGAGGTTGGGGTCTACATTGGCGGGCAGATATCGGCCAACACCTGGTCTGTACTGGGACCAGTTGGTAAAGTAGCACACCAGTTTGGATGTAGATACTTTAGGAAAAGTGACAATTAATACAGTGAAGTTTCAGTTCTGAGTCATGCAAATGTCAGCAATATAAAAATAAGTAAAATAATGAATCATACCCATTTGAAGACACATCAAAAGGCACAATCCTAAAAAAAAAAGAGAAAAATTCTTGAAAGATATTTATTACACTTTTAAAACTTTTTGGAAAAGGCCACTGCCTTTTCATTAATTAGTAATTGAAAGAATCTAACTTACCAGTCAAGAATGTTAGTTGAGCCATGTTGTGTCAGCTGAGCCTTTTCCTCAGAGTGATCTGCAACAATAAAAATTGTTGTCAGTTTTTAGAAGATTACATCATAGTTTTTATAAAATGTGAGCAATGTGCTATTGGTGCATATAATAAAACCAGTTCTCTAAAATGTAGTCAACTAAAACCTCTGATGATGGCTTTCCTCTTTCCTAAATGTACCTTTGAGCCACCTGGGTGTCACTTTTATAGACATGATAAGACAAGGACAAAGGTTGCCTGCCAGTGAGGTGTGACAGATGCTTCAGGACAGTGTAATTGGTACCATGAAGCTTGTCATATTAGCCTGTGAGGACATATCTGGTGATCGTATTGATTTTTATAGCCAGATAAATCAGCATCAGACCGCATGAGGTTGTTTAAACTACCCAGGGTAAGGATGCTCAGATGACAACAGTTCAGCTTTTCTTTGTTTTCTTCTTTAGTCTTAAACTTGTTGAACTTGGGCTTGGCCACTGATAGCCTTTGTAGGAGCAGACTGTGATTAGAAACTGTTGAATCTGTGTTTTTCTCTGCTTTTATTTTGAAAACATATAAACATACATTAATTTATTACGCAGAGGTGGACAGGGACCAGCATGGGAACAATTGAATGCTGGCTATGAACAACAAGTGTCAGAACATAGTTCAGTTATATCTTGCTGTGTATGGGGCTGAGTAGCTGCAGACCAGTGAGTGTGCCCACCCTGACCCTTCTCCACTTAGCGATAAACCGGGAGTCGAACCACCAACCCTGGGGTTCATAGATGATTGTCCTACCAACTGTCTGACACTAGTGTCTATGCATAAAAATAAGTATTTATAAATTATTACAATCTCTTTGCCTTTATTTCATAATTGACAGTCTAGAGGGAAATGGGAAAGAGAGATATAATGGTCCATTAGTTAAGGGAATTAGCAATGATTCTGAAATCATTTAACAAGTATAATATTTTACAATTGATTATATTTATCATGACACCATTCAGGCAGAATAAGAATAATATGTTAACAGCAGATTGAATGCCCTCTACCGATAAGCCATGGCATTAGCTTTAGATAAACTCTAAGCATGTTTTTTCTAATGATAGGGTTGTTTATTTACCCACTGCGTTATTGTTTCACAATGGTATAGCCTACATCACTCAGCTTCTTTGTGTGACAGAGCTTTCTATTATTGCTTGTTGACGATTGTAAATAACAATAGCAATTGATCTTAGCTTATGTCAGCCGATGTTGGGCATAATCAGACATAGGCTTAGATAGATAAATTAATTATCATGACAAAGAAAAGCAGCAAATGCTCACATTACAGAAGCTGGAACCTTCAAATGTTTACTTGTTCTTAGGAAAAACTAATTCCAACTCCAAAATATAGTTTATATTTACACTGCTCAAAAAAATTAAAGGAACACTTTTTAATCAGAGTATAGTATGAAGTCAGTTAAACTTCTGGGATATTGATCTGGTCAGTTAAGTAGCAGAGGGGGTTGTTAATCAGTGTCAGCTCTTTTGGTGTTAATGAAATTAACAACAGGTTTAAAGGGGCAACAATGAGACGACCCCAAAAACAGGAATGGTTTTGTAGGTGGAGGCCACAGACATTTTTTCCCTCCTCATCTTTTTTTGACTGCTTTTTAGTAGTTTTGCATTTGACTATGGTCAGTGTCACTACTGGTAGCATGAGGCAAAACCTGGACCGTACAGAGGTTTCACAGACAGTCCAACTCCACCAGGATGGCACATCGATGCGTGCCATTGCCAGAAGGTTTGCTGTGTCTCCCAGCACAGTCTCAAGAGCATGGAGGAGATTCCAGGAGACAGGCAG
>JAUMHL010000028.1:19970316-19982272 GCA_032362345.1 Sandelia bainsii | reverse complement strand
GAAAAGAACAGCAGGCAACAGAGATCAAAACAACAACAAGGAGCAGCAGACGAGGCACTGGGCAGGTTGGTAGGACCTGTAACTGCAGCTCCAAGGCCGAGGATACCTGCAGAAAGATACACAGAGAGAGAGAGAGAGAGAGAGAGAGAGGACAAAGCACAACTAGGGGAGACCAGATCAAAAGCAAAGCAATGACTAGTTTTAGCTTGAAATAGTCAAATTTTTTAAAAATAATACGAAAAAGCATGTAAACATGTATATCATAATAATACCAGTATCATAAAATAGGAGCAGATACCTCACATGTGTACTTAAGTACACTTCAGTAACACTTCATACAATAGTTAACTAATAGTGTCACGTAAGTTAAAAAGAGTTAGAATAAATCACGTTTTCAACCAAATCGCAATGTACATTATTTAAAGGTAGTAAATTTAGTGTCTGTTCAAATGTGTTAGATTTGGAGGTATATATTGTGTAGATGTTTGACAAATATTCCAGTGGATAGATGGGTTAGTGAGTAGACTCAAAGTAAAAGAGTGAAGACCTCTAATTAGTGGCAGCTCTCATAAGCTTTGTATCATCTCTTCACTGAACAGCTTGAGTATAATCACTGTGATGAACGGTGACTGATGGCAGTAAATCTAACTTTAATTGGGACCAAGAAGATTGAATCCAGGCCATTCTGCTTCCAATCGCTGTAATGACTGCTACCGCACTGAGACATGATATTTTAACCACGCTGCTGGTTTGAACAGTTGCATCCCAATTTTTGTTTTAGCCACACTGGGCTGTTTGCAAAGAAGAGACTGATACTGTCTATTTAATCCATCCATGTTTGTTAATAATCTCTGCTAATCTTCTTTATCCACAGCAGCAGCACTAATCTGTCTTCACAATGTTTACACTCAGATCGGAGGGAGGGCAACCTCATGTGAATACCACAAACTTAAGAGTTTATTCATCAGCCCTGTGGACGCTGCTATTAGTGACACATCACTGGTCTAAAATAAACATCGGTGGCTGGGGCAGCTAACACATAGACACAAGGCATGTTGAGATGTTCTAGCAGGAGAAGCAATTGCTATGACGGTCTATCCAAGGAGCTCTCAAGGACTCGGTCACGCCTTCCAGAGACTTGCGACGCTATGTCCTGCAGTGTCTGTTAACTGACTGTTGACCCTGACAGAAGGCAAGATCATCTGGTGAAAACAAGGCACAGAGCACTTTACTCTCCAAATCAATAACCTTTCCAAACATCTATTATAACCTAAATCTTGGCCATCTTGATGTTCATAGTGAAAACAGTTATATTTCATAAATACTTTATTCACATTCAGATAATACAACAAAGTTTAGATTTTGCTTCACCCTCCAAAATCCCTAGAGGGCAGCCTGACTCAGATGTAAGATGTCTGTTCAACAAAGCACTCAGCTGATTGTACCAGTTGATGGTCATCTCAGGGACACACATGCATACAGTAAACAGTGTATTACAGAGAGTCTATTGCTCTTCTCTGAATGTATCTAGCCAAATCAGTTTACATAACAAAATACATAAACTAATAATATGCAATCAACTGTTAAAGATGCTCTGATTAACTATGACCGTATATCTATATAACTATCAGTTAAAACTAGTTTTATAGCTTGGTAAAGCTGAGGGGAGCTCAGATTCAGTAGATTCATCTCTATGATTTGTTCAACGTTGTTTTGTACCATGACATTTATTGTTATTATAAAAATATTGAACTGCTTTAAGTAATGGATCTAAATGCTCCCTCATGAGGCTGTTAGTAAAAAATCATGCCAAAGTTAGTATATTGTAAAAGTGAATCTTAACAATTTTTAGATGAATACCATTTTCCTGAGTAGCAAACTGTCTTGGCCTGCAACAGACAGTTTTGCATTACAGACACTCAATCAGGCAAGCTGTGCTGTTGCTGCTGCTGGACATCAGGCTTCCGCATGGAATACAAATGGGACAAAACAGAGTACTTATGAAGTTGGCCATTTTTTTAAACTCAGACAAAAGAGGAATTTAAACTCCTGAACTACTCAATCATGACTAATGCTTGTAAAAGAAATTTAGTCGCAAAGCAGAAGGACTTAATGAGATTATGGTATCCATAATTAACAATCTGTGAAACACATTTTCCAAAACCGAGAACAGTGCGGCTTTTTTGTCTGCTGCCGAGCCGAAGAATGTGTGAATTATCATCCAAACACACATTTACCCCACTTTTTCAGAGTTGACAATGCAGAGCCCCTGACCAATATCCTTAATCTGTCACTCAAAATACATTTAGCCTTTGTGAGAACAAATGTGTGGAGCTGAAACACTGGTCATGGAGACTCTCTGCTGCCTATTAGAACCATTGTTCCTCTTTATCTGGTGAACACAGGCGACCACTAAAGCTTGCATGTCTGGGGACCGTGCTGCTGTTGTGTGCATTTGTGAGAATAATACAAGGATTGGTCTATGGATTATAATCTGTCCTTTGAATACTACACTGAATAACACTGCTGTGCAAAGATTATTGATTGAAGAGCTAAAGAGTGTAAGTATGACACAAATTACCCACAAGAGCTGTAGCATCCTCACATTTTGCACACGTGCAGTCAGATGTAATCTGTGGTGTGTGGATGATGAAAAGTAAGTGGGTTGTGTTATCAGTCTATCAGAGCAGCACCCTTGAGTGATCATTTTGACCCAAGAGATAACATTATACAATTTCATTAAATTCCTCAGTTTGATTTGGAAAATTGTACTGAATATGGGATAGTCCCCAATCCCCCACCTACAGACACCTGAGATAGGCATTCTTGCGTCATATCCTCAGGGATCGACACCCAGGCCTGGATTGCAACTGAGAGCTTCACATAGAGACTGGGCATGGAAAAGGGAGAGGAGCAGAAATAATTATAAGATCAACTGAGGCGTATCAGCTTGTCCTTGCCTCAAAATGAAAAGCAGGATGAAACATGATGGCACAAATCAACAGCAAAACCCATATACAGTACCTGATCCACTCATAACATCTGTGTAATTACACATCAGGAACCTTGTAATACGGGGATTCTGTTACCAAATGTGTCATCTGCATGTTTGTGGCCAGGACCCAGAATAATTAAACGTATCATTACCCTGAACTAAAATTGTTGATGAGCAGAGAGCACTGATGACGGTAGCTCTCTCTGGGAATGTGGGAGGCATTAATGACTAACTTATTTTGATACCCAGAGTGCATTGTGTCATTCTATAGAAGCTCGTCTGTGCAGAAAGGGTTTTTGAGTACACTGCGCTTTTGTAATCGTGAATAAACACAACAGTGGCTGGACTGAATCAATGTCCTCAGAGGTTCTTTGTGTTTCAAGGGCAGTCTCTCCTGAGTCTCAGGCTGACATGATGAGGTTGTTGACTGTCACAGCTGCCTCACTAAGCCTGCCAAAGGTGTGTGATTAAATTCCCATTTTTTTCTTAAAGGGACGTGGAGCCATTTAGAAACCTATAAACCATATAGACAAGTAAATAAAATGTCTTTAAAATGGACTCTATTGGTTGTTTCAGAAAGAAATGATAATAGAAACTGAACACCACACAGTATGTATAAACATTGTGGGTTTTTGTCTTTTAGATTCCAGTTTTGAGCAACAGTTTTAAAGTGGTCAAAGTTGTTTTTAGAATTTTCAATTTAATATTCAATATTTTCTTTTTCTTTTCATTCCTTGATGGGGGATGAGTGAAATGAATCTGTTAAAATGAAATGAAAGTAGTTTTTATTATAGGCGAGAGGAAGATAAGAAACTAAAGCAGCAAGACGATTGGAACCTTTTAAAATAATTCACAGGCTAAAAAAGGTGATAACATTTAACATGCAGTCGTAAAGCAAATAGATAATCAGCTTTATTGTCATTGATTACATTTTACAATGAAATCTGACTTCTGCATTTAACCCATCCAGTGGGCAGCCACAGGTGGCACCCAGGGAGCTAGCGCTGACTGTCTTACTCAAGGACACACCTGGTACAGGGGATGGGCTGGGGTCTGGGCTGGGATTTGATCCTGCCACTTTCTGCATCCCAGTCTGATGCTTATCCCATTGAGCTACCAGGCCGCCTGCAGTCTAAGAAACTGTGGTTCAGGATGGGTAACTTACCACTGGATGTCACAGCACAAGCATGGTTTGATTTTGTCATTCTACCAATCACGTGAGCAACGTGACCATTTAAACTGTATCTAAACCTAATCTGCCTTGTTAACAGAAACCATGACATACAAATGGAAATGATCTACTGGATAAGGACAATGGTTAAGCAGCAGAAGCTGACTTGCCTGAAACATATATCAAAGGCAAACACACTGTCATCACCTGAAAAGTGCAAATATATTAATTGCATGTTTCTTGATTTACATTCAGTCTAAAGCAGCAGGAAGTCTATTGATGTAACAGTATGGGAAGCTTGACATGTATGACGTCAATTCTCACTCTTCTGCCTTTTGTTGTGCTCTTCACTCTAGGGTTTCTGAACAGAAATGATAAATGATGACTTTATATTTCAGGAACAATAATAAGTCATTTAACAATGTACATACAGAGCTTGGATCAAGCAGATCAGACAGGCTTCCATATAAACAATTCCTATTTAATAACCCTCAGTTATTAAATAAATGATGCAATTTAATAGCTAAAAAAGAGGCAAAAAAAGAACTATTAATGTTTCATCACAACTGAAATAATAAAGCAAAAGCTTGTCTGATGTTTAATTTGCTTTTTTAAAATTTCCTTTTGATTAAAAGCTAGTTGACATGTTACTTGAGAACTGCTGGACCCTGCAACTGATATCACTGCAAATGCAAATGTTTCATTTTGTTTGGCTGCATCTCAGTGTTGACTATCACTGAGTGTTTTCTTGACACTGGGTCATCTTTTGGGTGTTTCCTCTCCCAACTGGACATTTGCTGTCTGCACTTAGTAATAGCTTCACTGTAACCTCAGACTGGGCTTGTGAACACTTGTATTAACAGCAATGATTAGTGGTTTTTGCTGCTTTACTCTCCTTGGTTCATTTGTGTGATCTATTAACTTTATCTATTCAATTCAACTTTATTTATACAGTGCCAAATCACAACATAAGTCATCTCAAGGCATATTATCATATATTACCACATAATACATGTGAAAATATAGTGAGTTTACATACCAAATGCATCAGAACAGTCATTGCTGTGCTCCTCAAACAAAGCAAATCAATGATCAACCTTAAATTGCTTACAAGTGTATTAGGTTATCAAATATTGGTTCGTTCTGCAATATGTGTGTATACTGTTGCTCCACTGAAGCCTAAAGTAATAAGTAGAAATGATTTCCCTCATTTTTCTCATGTAGAAAATTACAACTCCTACAACTATTCTGACATTCTGACATTTTTAGGAAACAGTTGCAAGAGTATCTCTCATTTTTTTTATGTAGAAGATTATGCATCATCACCTGAGGGAGGTAATACAACAGAATGACAAACAACATAATTCACAAACAGACTCCTGTGCAGCCAATCAGCGTTAATATATTGTAATGTATTCATAAGGTCATTCAGTGGTGATGGATTGGCTGAGCTTTAGAAAGTGGGAGGTTAATTAACAAATTTGTTAAGTCTTTATCTTCCTTTAGTCTTGTAGCTTAGGATGCACCACCGCATGCACAGCTCTACATATGTAACTTGTAAAAATGCTTTAAAGATCTTGCAACATACTTTGGCAACAATAGGGCATAAAAAACTAAACTGGAAAAAAAAGCAGACAGTTTAAAATTAAAAACATGCTTGTTTTTCAGTTGACTTATACAAACAAGCAAATAAGCAAAATATCCACAAAAGGACGAAATTAACCTCATCACTGCAGAGTGGAGAGCATGATTGCAAGCACAGGCAGCATTACACAATACCATGTTTCGAAAAGCAGCCCTCTCAGCTGTCTAAATAGGATGATTGCTGTTGGTCTGTAGGGTCCTTCAGCAAGAGGAGCTTTGGAGGAAAAGAGACAGAGAAAAAGAGGTAGTACTGTACATGTGGGAGGCGCCAAATAAAACATCCCTGATTAACTTAGCTCGTACTGATTCTGCTGTGTATGTGTGTGAATGTAATTTAACTTATGCACAGAGTTATCATTTCTGTGCACCCGTATGTCTGATGACAGCTGTTTTACAAGCACTTTGATAAGAGAAAATGAAAGATGTCTGAGCCTGAATGCTCTTTTTTCTCTTTGAACAGCAACAGCGTTCAGGGCCAGGTGAAGGACAGAGTCAAAGGAGGGTATCCTTTGTTGCAAGATGCTATTATCCTTTAACAACATGATGATCTACTATGCCCCCATGTAGAGTATATAGCTAATGGCAACCAATTATCAGAACATATTAATTGAAGGCTCCCACAATTAATCAGTTCTTCTGGCTTTTGTCATATGACGCATTACACTTCCACCAATTAAGCAGCTGTTTCTCTAAAGCCTTTACATCAGATAGACAGTGGTTAACACATTTAACTGTTTCATTTCAATTTTTATAATTTGAAAAAGTGATTTAATGAATGTAACTTTTTCTTTTCATTTTCCAATCGAGTTCAGCTGCATTATGAAAACCACTCGTGTCCCATGATCCAGAGCTTCATGCTTGTGGATTAGCATGCTCATTACAGCCCACATCTATTCTGTCTCAAGCTATCATCTGTGTCTTGTCAACCTCCAAGTGAACTCAATTGTCAAACCAGTGTAAACTGGTTCATGACACTGAGAATAATTTGATTAGCCAATTATTTCTCTTTAAATGACAGTTCTGTAGGGGAATCATTCTTTAAAACATGTTATGTTATATATCTTTGCGTAGGTGTTTCCGGTTGTGAATTTTAGATAATATTTTTATTATGAGACAAATGACAACATTTATCTTCTTGAAGATGGGTCAGAGTTGTTGATATTTATCGTATAGTACTGTCATAACTTCAGTTTAACAGGTGAAACTCCCTGTAAAACAGTTGTGTAAAATACAGAAGAGAGAACAAAAGAGAAACTCCACTGCACACATCTACAAAATACTGTATATGTTTTCTGCTGTTGAGTTATGGCAATAGCACACAATGGATGATGGGACCATAGACTTATCAATAATGCATAAGATAGTAAGAGAAATGACAGGCACTCCGCTGGTAGGTTCTCTCCAGAAGCAAGCCATAAATTTGCAGGGCAATAATAATGACTCTTCTCAGGGAAATAAAGGCCACCCTCTGCTCCCCATAGTCATAAACCTGACTCACTCTTCCATTGGTTGGAAGAAAAATGCTTCCTCTCCCACCACACAGGAGTCATGCACAGGAGGTACTTCAAGCAGCCAACTTGATATGCAATCATCTCTCTTTACAGAGGAAAGAATACAATTTCAGTTTTTATATTAGCTATTTTCCTATTATGCCTGTGGAGGTGGGGGGAAATAGTGAGCACAGTAATAGTGAAATGAAGTTCACTTGAACAGCTCGGGAATTTATTCAAAAAACATTTCTAGTCATTCTCCTACTTTGACAGTCATCTAATCCTGATGTGCAACCTGCTGTGTAGTGGAGTATTTTTTAATTTTAATTGTAATTAGTATTTTAAATATCTGTTATTCTTTGACTGTCTTGGGCAAGAAAACATTCAATTATCAGTATCTCTAACATAAAATCTGAATTTCCCTCTAATGTTTAGCATCATCTGAATGGAATAATTTGGCATTTTTCAAAATGTCCCTAATGTTGTGGTGGACGGCTGAACATGAACACTCTGACTAGTCTGTGGCTGTGCAGCCTACTACACAGCAAGCTGTCATGCAGTGTGAGTTGTGACACCTGTCGATCATAACCAGCATTAAAGTTTTGCCATGCTGACCTCTGTCGGTGTGTGTTAGCATACTTGGCCGAAAAGAGCTGATTCTGATTCTAAATATGAAACTGGAGCCAGGAAACATTTATCTTAGATTAGCATAAGCTTAAAATTAGTTCTTAATTCAAAAAAGGTACAGCATCACTTGCTAGGTTTCAATTTAAACATAAGCACATAGCACAAATTTAAATTAAACGTAAGGAAATTCAACAAAGAATCATCCAGTACTGTTATGAGAATATACTGTGCAAAGCTGGTTTGTTAAGATAAAATAGTGGTCCCAAATGCAACACAATGAGAAGCACAGCACAATGATGCAGGCTATGTAAAAGAGCCCCAGTCAAATCCCAAATGGTGAAAGTCATTGTAGAAAACATGATGAAAATTTAACTTTTGTTTGTTACATTTATTGATTTGCAGAACCACTTCAGATTAGATATTTTTGTCTGCTGCTAGTTTTTGCCACTTAAAGCAATACTAGGCAACTAAAGCTGTGGCTAGATAAAGAAATTCAAAATAAATCTATACTGCACAGCCCTCCCTCTCCCTGCTCCACTGTGCTCTTCTACCATCTGCTACTCCCTAACATACTCTGCACAGCCCTTCACACAGTAAGTCAATCATCACCAGATTACAATAAATAAGAAGCTGCAAAACATAGTAATCAAGCAAAAATAATTGAAACTCTCTGCAAGTGCTGTTTAGTGATTCGGATTTCACATAAGGTCTCAACAGCACATCTCCACTTTACATACTGTATTTTTTGTTTACATCATACTGTATTTTATTGCTACTAAGTCTGTTTCCATTCCACATTTATTTTAGCATTTTGCCTTTATTAACACCCCAACATTTCCACCTCAATCAAGAATAAGAGCTTTTTGAAATACACTGAGATTTTTTTATTTAAGGTTTTCCTTCATGTGTAAATTGAAAATGTACATTATGATGGAAAGTCACTGTTGCTGTCACTACAGCACTTCAATACTAAACATTGCTTAAAAATGTACCAGTGCAGCAGCTCTAGTACAAGTACCATCATAACCTCATAATAGCCATTTTTGAAATGTTTAGCTGTGATTCCTGCTGTTGTTAGATTTGAATTAACCACAAGCCCTCAGCTGACCCATGGATATGCTTCTGTCATGCTGGTGATGTTGAAAAATAGAAAACAATGTTATTAGATCATTTTAAGAAAAAATAGCATCTTTATCTAGACACCACACAACATAGTGAGTATGGCTGTGTTTCAAGGTTGGGATTTCAGTGATTTGTCTTGTTCCAATGCAAATTTGGTTCCTTGGGTTTGAGGTTAGTGCCTGCCCACACAGATATGATATTAATTAAGTACTGAAATTGTCTGTTAGTACCAAAAAAATATCTCTTCCTGGAGAACAGTAATATAAGGGCTGATTGCAGACAAATACATAAATCGACTTAGTGGAAGAAGTCAAAACATTGTAAATAAAGAATTTATTTTTATTTGACTTTATATGAGAGGTTGTCATTTGATCGTCATGGCAAAGAAAACATAATTTTGTCTTCACAACAAGCTAAGACAGTATGTGCTTCTTATGGCAGAGACGGCAGTCCATTAAGTTTCAACCATCCAACCATCACATAACTGGAATTATCACTTGTAGAAAGGTTTTTAGATGACCACTGCTGGTGAGGTTTCTCCAGCTGTTCAAGACATATTCAGTAAGCAGTGGCCCAGAACAAATACTCTGGGATTGAGAGTGAGTCTGAGGTGGGTCTCCGTAATCAACTCTAGTGAGCTGCCTTTAGAGTGCAAACAACAGTTTAGGGTCCATTTGTTGTGCTGAGTGCTTCCCACAAAAGGTTGCATGAGACACTTCGACCTTGTCAGAGAGGGCAGAATGAGATTTCTGCCGAATCCCTTTTAGACGGCTAAGAAGGCCAGCAGAGATTTGACATATCTCTCACTGATTTCTTCCTGAATTACGTATCTTCAAAAGCCACCTAAAATTAAAGAAACTATTTTCTATTCTTGCATGAATGTCAGTTTTGGAAAGATGGAATTGATCTGTTTTATACCAATTTACTGACTCATTTTGTGGCATTTGCAGAAAAAGAAAATAAGATACATGCATACATTGGAGCATAAGCTAAACAAAGGCACAGATATAAGTATTCCACAAGCATGTGGCATCCCTGATGTATAACGTATGACAGATAGAGGAACATGACCAAATGATTATGTTCATGCCATTCAGCTGCTAATGTAAACGTTTGAAGGGCAAATGTGGTTTCGTCTTGGGAGATGAATTCAGGCATCAGAGGAGGACGACAGGCAAGTTCGGTTTCATGAAGAAACACAATTTTTGATGTGATGGCGCCAACATGACTTCAATGTGTAAAGTCAACGGTTACTGAGGAGGATACAATAAAGGCAATGAAAATGATTGATTGTGTGGGGAAAAAATGTCTTCTCGTCAGATATCCTCCCTTTTCAGAATCATTTCAAAGAAGGTGTAATCTCCCTGTTTAATATTTCTATATCTGATTCTACCATCTTACAGACAGCAAAAGGAAGAAACGCACGTCACACATGACATACTGATTGCTATACATTAACTGAATTATTAAAACAATCCTGTGTGCCTAACCCAGATAAGAGCTGACTGCTGATGACGTTTTTAAAGACAGGAATAAAAACCTCACAGTGTATTAGTGTTTCTCTTCACCTGGATGCCCTGACAGAGAGCAGCTTTTACAGTAGCGAATCTCAGGAGGCACAAACGCAGTTACTGGGATGGAACGGTGAAGCCCAGACCCAGAAGGCAACAGCATCTGCTCTCTCTGGAGACTGTCATCAGCAGTTTGGGCTAGAAGAATGGCTACATACGTTGAAATGTCATTGTGCCAACTAGATCTTTTTTTCTCTGCCTTACACTGTAATATTCCCTTTGTTAATGTGAAAATTTCCTAATGTGCATATGATGACATTTGACTTCAAATAGAGATTAAATAGTATAACTCTCAGTAAATGTCAGTCACACTCAGGAAATAATGGATGCATTTGAATTTTCAGTTTTAAATCATCAGCTTTACAGACATAACAAAGCAAAGTATGTGTTGCTTATGGAACCTGTTAGCTTTTTATTCTGCTCTTCACCCGAGTTTTCTCATATCACACCTCAGGTGTAGAAAGGTTTGTGTCTGGGAAGTTAATGAGTTGTTTCGCCTGAGAGGAATATGCCTCCCTCTTATCCACGACAAAGATATAATGGAAAAGATTAATATCCTTAAAAGAATCTATTAAATGTTAAGATCAACTGATGTAAAAGGTGAGACACTCAATTTCCATTAAACATAAGGGGCTCAGCGAATTGAAAAACATCCCGCTCAAGACTTCAGTTATTTTAATAGCAGTTTGGGCTGATTCTACCCACTAAGACATTAATATTCTTCTGAATAAGATTCAAAGGGCAGATTCTCACACTCCCTTCTATAAAGATAATCTTATTTCTTACTTGGCTGAACTTGAGAGTTGGCTCCTGCAGATGAAGTAGACACCAACCATTTCCCATTGACCTTTCCATGACGGAGCAGAGGATGCTTCAGAAAACAAAAACACTCCATGAAAATGCAAATGGATCACTTGAAAGGCATCCCTCACTATTTCACTGTAAGTAATTTACTGGCAGTGATTTATTGATCTCAGAGAAAAGACATTTGAGCTGTTAAACCAACAGCGAGATAATATCTTATTCCATTATTGAATCTTTGAAACAGCTTTGACTCCACTTGTCTTTCTTATGTCACAACACTGCAACCAAACAGCTTGTGCGAATGAAAAGTGCATGTGAGGATTTTTGCGATGTTACAGCAGGAATGCCTTTAGAAAAATTCGACTTTTATCTGCTGCCTCCCTTATTGTTCAAAAGGCATTGCGTAGTGATGCATGATATGATCTACAACATGACATGTTCTCTATGTCCGATAGAAATCGGCCTCCTGGGCATAGTGTCATTGTAATCACTAGTAATATCATCTTAAAATGTCACTTTTTTTTCTTTTAGA
>JAUMHL010000028.1:19836127-19970216 GCA_032362345.1 Sandelia bainsii | reverse complement strand
TTTTTTCTTTTAGAGCAGCTGAACATTTAGTTATTTCTGTTATGACAACAGTGGGCACAGCTGAGGGGGGAGCTAAATAAGAAACAGCACCATAGGTCTTCCCAAGACATCTCCAGCTCTCCCACCCTGAGCAAAATGCAACGATTTATTGACATTTTCACTCTGCTATACCCACCCTCGGCACAAAGTAGCATCCGACACCTTATCTTGCAGGCATGCCATTTGGAAAGTAAATTTGACATGAAATCAGACAGGCGTTAAGAGTAGACTTATATTGCTGCCATTATTTGTAAAACACATTATTTTATTTTGTGTAAGAAAAAGCTCAATCCTTTGGATACGTCCCTAAGAACCCCATCATTGTAGGTATGTAACATTCAGGCCAAGAGCCCGTAGGAGCTTTTGGGCTGTCTGCTTCCTGAACATATCTGTAGCGACCATTTTAGATTAAGGAGACAACTCTTGTGAACATTCTTACAAAAATCTATTTTTTCAGTTACTTTTCAGAGAGCAGCCGTCAGAACCATTTGTGGAAGAGTCCATTAAATCAGCAGTGCATAAACCTTTTTCAGACAGAAACTGGTGGTCTGCAGGTCAGGAAAAAAATCTTTCTGATTGGTTTGTTGCACTGCAAATATAGTAGATATACGTTCAGAGTAATTTGAGGGTTTTTTTTGGAAACAAATGTTCACAATAAAGCTTTATGTTGCTGTAATGAGCTATATGATTGTGAGTCACACAAATTCACTGTACATCTATGGAAATTTCTAAATTGTTTACATATTTTTTATAGATAGCATTTTTATATAAAGTAAGAAGATATCAGAGGGTGGAATGACACCAAAAATATTCACACTACTGACAATGCCAAGCTTTAGCTTCAAAATGATGAATGCCAAAAACTTTTTTTTTGTATTACCCATCTACCTGATTTAACCACGCCCAACCACACCCATCAGTGAATCTGGGAGAGGTCAGAGGTGAAGCAGACTTGAAATTTTCAATTGCTTTTTAGCCTGTTGCAGTGTTGCCAACTTAGTGACGTTGTTGCTATATTTATTGAGCGACTTTTTTCCAAAAAAGCGACTAGCGACAAATCTAGCGACTTTTTCTGGTGTTATTGGAGACTTTTGGAGAGTCTGACGTGAAAGCACATATCGATCGTACTCTTCTTAACAATCAGTGGGTGCTGCTGTGGCCCCTCCCCCGTCCCAAAGCACACTCAAACGGCCCAGTCCTGGCGCATCAGTCCCTCCCAGCTGCAGTCAGAGCAGGAGATATTCAACCATCCCGTGCACGCTACAAGTGAATCGCATATGTGCGAAGCCGCCGCTGGCTGATTGCAGTTTTCCAAGTGGACCATATGGTTAAAAACCAAACTAAACTTAAGAAGACTAACCTAAAGAGAAATGATAATAAAAAATAAACAAAAAAAACTCCTAAAGGAGTTAAATAGAGGAGATAAAGGAGGAGAGTTGGAATTGTGACATTTAAAAAAACAAGAATCATTTGTGGTTCTTAACATATTAAGGGGGATTTTTACTCACTATTTTTCTCCCCCATGACGTTATTCCTCCACACCTATACACATAGTAAATTATGCAAATTAGGCAATGACATAATTTTGCGAATTCTAGCGACTTTTAGGACAGGCAAGAGAGACTTTCCTTAGTGAGGAGTTGGCAACAGTGACCTGCTGTGAAACTACTCTTTGACTGTACACATTGCTTTCCAAGTGTTCCAGTTAATTGTTTGTGTCACAAGAACAAAGATCAATAATGCTATTGATTTTATGACTCTCTCGGAGACATGCAGCCTCCAGTGTTCTCCAAGTATTCCACATATTTCTGAACCCTGTGAAACAGAAGTTCAGTCCTTCTGTGTCACAGCACAGCGTCAACATGGGAAAAATTCTATGGACAATTACAGACTGCCCCATCTTTGGAAACTACTGTTATGTTCAGAACAACTCAGCAATTTATTCTATTTGGATTCCTCCTATATGCTCCAAATCCCCTCTGCACAAAGTTGACTCTGCCAAAGCCTCAGACATTAATGCTGTGCTGTAGTGAGCCTACATCTCAAGCAGTTTCTTGCTGTTCTTCTCACTCTGTATATTCTCCACTCCTTCCTGAACTGGGAATGCACCCTGTCTTCCTGAGAAAGCATCAAAATAAAATGTGAAGTCTTTATGCCGTAGAGATGGCAGTGTGAGCTGCAGGCCTTGGGCATGTTCTGCATGCCAGTGATAAAAAAAAATCCAGACACAATGCAAAAGTATAACTCACCATGTAGTGAAGGTGGCGGTGAATGGGAAGGATCGAGCTCTCCCCACACATACAGATCATGCTGTTTTTCTCCAAATAACAGCACTAACCTCCCCTCCTTTTTCACGATCACTGTTGCATCTCCATCACATCACAAGAACTTCCTCGATGTAGGTGATGATTTCCTTTAGCTGCAAGGACATTATTATTTCTCAACACAATTCACTTTCAATGTACTTTTCTGCTCAGCATGTGAAAACATGTTCTTTCTTAATATCCTTTTGTGCACCCTCCACTAACCAAGGTAAGCAAAGGACTTTGTGGGTTTCTATCTGGTATAATAACATCCTGACTTCTTGGTTAAATTTCTTGGATTAACTTCAAATCACTTAAAACATTACACTGGTTTTTATTTTTCTAAATGTAGGGCAGAGTAGAAACCAACAGGCAAAAGGAACGCAATAAAATCAAATGTTGCTTCAGGAGGTAAAGAAATCCATTTGAAATGTAAGTAGCTGTTAATCTTGTGGTCAGAGCAACATGAGTGGTGCCAGTTCTCCCTGATGTGTCAGAAGCATATGATCAGGTGGAGCCCCACCATGCTACATCTATACCAGAGGCAGTCTGGCTTTAAGACATGTGATACAGTCTTTACACTCAGCCAGGCTGTTCGGGAACATTTGTTTCTTAGTGCTCGCTGAGGGGGGACTCAGTGAGAGCCGCTGCTCAGAGGCTGCCTCTCACTGGAAGGATGCAGACGGTGAAAGAAGAGATTCCACTACAGTTAATTAAGGAGCACTCTGCACGTGCCTATAAAAGCGAAGGGGCAAATGATTTCAGTGTTAGTGGGAGAAGCTCCTCAAGGGAAAGCAGTGATATTTCAAAGGTGGAATAGAAAGAGCTGTAAATCTATTTCCTGACTCCGGCTTGACGGTCATTTCTGAATCACTGGACTGTTGCTATCAAAGCGTGGAGCAGGGAGGCAGTGGAGTTCGAGCTTAATTCAGAGTTATTGGATGGATCAACATGAGCAGCATTATGGATGGATTTATGCCATTCTGTTGAGATTTTTATATACTCTTTGTTGAGTTGCTCAGGTAAGATTTTCTTCTTTTTACTCTGGGCAGAAAATAATTAATGTCATGGTCAGGAGATTTAGCTTTTTGAATGAAACTGGCATATCATAAAATTTCACAGAAGAACCAGTTTGGATTTAAATGTAAAATATGAAATATGCACACATAAAGAATAATTGTGATAGATAAACAAAACCTTATGCATTTTTCCTTGTGTCTCATTCCATTATTGATTTTGTTTTGATTTTCCTTTAAATAAAAAAATATTTTTTAAGAAGTTTATTTTTTTTTACAGCTAAACAAAATGCGTTTGTTAAAGGCCTGAGTTTTTTCCATTAATAGATTTTAGAAAGTTTATTTAATTACTTAATAGTTCATTAATGTGCAATTATGTTTTTTTTCCTTTTTATGCATTTTAAAATTATGCAATATCATGTTGCAATAATGTCTTAAAGGAATCAAACTATATCCCATGCATTTAAACAGATGATTAATAATATAATGTTTATTGGTATTTTGCTGCTGTGAAACAATTTCAGGGTTGAAAAATGTTATTCTTCTGTGACCAGGAGCTCCACTTGCTGTTGTTTAGTTTTTTTTCCTTTTACTTACCTAAACAGCATGGTGAAACATTCTAAGGCTTTTGATTCCTATTACTGCTGTGTCACTGTCACATTATTCTGACAGATACAGAAAACCCTCGGCAGCCAGCTGCTTGTAAAATCTTATCTTTCTTTAAGTTTGGTTTTGGTTTTGAGGCAGGAGCACAGTTGAAGGGAATCAGCCTGTCAGGGGAAATCTATGCTGCATGGGAAACACTCCCCAGGGATCACTCCACATTTGCAGCGTTGTGGCTCAGGGACAAGACAGGGCAAACTAGGAAGATGAAACAGTGAAGAAGTCATACTTATATAATGCTACTAATGATAAATTCAGATGACTAAAAGACTCCACTGAGGGGCGTTAAGGCCAATTATAGACCAAAGTTCTTGTGCAAAATATGGAAATGTATTTCTTTATTTATTTTGCTCATAACTGCAGACTCAGAAGTGTGTTTTTGGTTGGGTTATAGGGGGGGTTGAGGTCATAGGTTGAGAACATGATGTATTTTACGTTGATTCCACTTCTGCTGGTCCTTAGCAGATGTGTCCTGTCATGTCCTGGCTGCTCTACCTGTGCCTCTGGGTCAGTGTGACTGCCATTCAGCTGTGTCAGGCCACTTTCTATGACACCATCCAACAGCATCATGGGACAAGGCCTGGCAGAACCACAATTCACATGATTGGTGAGTCCTGCTGTGCGTTCACTCCTGCTCTGGACAATTCTTAAAATTAAAGCAAATTAAGCTAAAAAAAAAGCTGTCTTTTCAATTGCTACCATCACCCCTTGAGTGCTGTTAGACTGTCACAAGCTTAGAGAAAAAGAAAAAAAAAACAATACTTAATTTTGTTGTGGTTTCATATTTCCATCGTGATTTTATGAGGTCATTACATTCATTAATATATTAGCAGTTCAACATTGACAAACAACCAATTATTCATTAAGCACTTTTTATAGTGGCTGTTTTTTATTAAGCTTTGGCCTTGATAGCGTGTGAATATCTGTACTGAAGATCACACAGATGCCTTTGCACTTTCCTTCTTGTGCTATTACTGTTGATATTCATGCTACACTGCTCCCCCTGAATTTGATCTATGCAATTGTACTCCATGTGCAATAGGACTGAACAGAATATGACCGAACCACTGCGGTCGAACCTTTGTTTTTGTCAGGCGGATGTGAGCTGTGGTTATGGTAAATACTTATGATCTCAGGATTCAACAGAGGAGAGGGAGCCGAATGCTGTCAGAACTTCAAAGGGAGAAGTAGCTGCATGAGCATGCAGGTCCTCGGTGTCTGTTATTTCCTCTATGTGCCGGTGCACCTCAAGCATGTCAGCAAGGGGTCTTCTCAATATGCTCAATATTGTGAGCCAGAAGACTTCCTGTTCCAACACTTTTTCATTACTCACATCTGCACATGTGTATTGGACAAGAAAAAAAGAACATATAAGAAAAGGACAAAGACACAAACAAAAGGGAAATAGAATAAATATTTCAAGTGAGCATTCAGGTGTCTCTTTGGACAAAACAAGTTCAAAGAGAAACCATGTGAATCCTTCAGGACTAAAAGTCTAAATGCCCTGTCATTCCATTTACCATAGTATGGCTAGTTCTCACTCCTGGATAAATGAGATGCCAGTTTTATGAGAGGAGGATGGGATGCCTGTCTAGATTGATTCTGACACTGGGACATTTGTTTTGTGCTGGGTGTTGTGTGCCTGTTGGATTGGTGGGAGGATTGAGGTTGACGGGTCATGAATTGGTGGCAAGAAGGCCATTGGTTGCAGACCACTGGGCCAATCATTAAAGGCAGCGAAATGCCACAAGTTCACGGTGACTGGTATTACCAGAGGAAATCGAGATTACAGAGGGCGAGAGATCAGTTGCGTCCTTGCCAATAGAAATTTAGGTCTTTGGGGAGATGTTGTTTAGAAAACCACAAGTCAATCATGTGTAGTGACATTGGGTACAGCTAAATTGCAGCCTTATCTTCATATCCTTTCAACACACACAAACTCTAGATAAGTATCAGCTGTAAATAAAAATGCATGTAGCGTGAAAAGGCATACAAGACAGGAAGATTACAGATTTATCAGCAGCATTGTGTTTCTCACTCCAAATGTTCTCAGCAATAATTTCCTTTGACAGCATGGAAGCAACTGTTCCAATCGTGCACTGATATATTGTCGGCCTCATTGCAAAGAACATGTGTCCAGAAGTCCATTAGCTGGATGACCCATGAGTAGGTGCTTGTGTATGCTCAGTGAATCGAACAAGTCAGTCTGCTTTTCCGCCCTACACCTCTACTTACAGATTGCTGCCTGCCACTCTCTCAGATATGCTTAAGGCTGTTCTCTGCCCTCCTGGTACAGGCAGTGTTGCTCTCTGTGGTATGATTCATAAGGTGCTGTATTTATTTGGTGCAAAAAGCGTGAACGGTGCACAAAAGAGAACAGATTGTGTTTGTCGTGCATCCGTAAAGTGCCGAGCAGAGATGTTGCTTTTGGGGTCGTGTATTTCTTGATCTCTGGACATGTCTAGAGGTAACCGCAGAAGAAGAATTTTCCTTGTCTAAAATGCAGGCTTTCTAAAAAAGAAAAAAAAAACAGCTCTTAGTTGCATCAATTTCATAAATCAGTTAAGGAACTGAGAAGATGAAAATATGATTTGATTATGATTAGGTGTGACAAATTACATCAACAGTTCAGCTCTTGTATATATGGTAAAGACTGAAATTTATGCTTCACTGCAGAAAGAACAAAGATGTGTTAAATGTGCAGCAGGCTATTTCCAATGGAAGAAGCAGCGCCATTGTTAATGCAGTGCATCATGTGGAGGTGTTAGCACAAAGTACGACAAAGAGAAGACGGTGGCTGCCTGAGGTGGCCTTGCTCCCTCATGAACTCACTCCCACCAACAGTCGTATTTGCAAGGTCAAGCTGTTATAACGAAAGGGTCATCGATTCTCAGCACTGTGTCTGTCAAATTTTTAGCTGTGAGTGCGTGTGCATAGTGATATAAGACATAAGATATGCAGAGAAGCAGAACTGGGGATACATGCAGAAGTAACTCAGTTGTAGTAAAAAGTAGAAGTATCTACTGTTTTTATTATAATTTATTCAGTGAAGTCATAAATACTTCACTATATAACCCGTTTCACTGTCTTTTTCTGCTCTCATTATGTAACCTACTATAATAGTCCTTTATAATACCTATAGTTGCCATGCCTCCTCATCGTCTGTGCCTCTTAAGAATGTACTTTTTCAACATGGATGTAAATTCAATGTTAAGCAAGTTTAATAGCAGAACACCTTTAGTTTCATTTCCAGAGTGAAAAGACCATTTAAATCCCTCATGTCTGCCTTTCAGGAGCTTTAGTGAGGAGTAGAGGATCAGGTTGTTTTTTTTTCCTGAGCGCACCAACAAAACAAACCACTCGGTGGTGAAGCTCACAATGAAACAAACATGAAAAATGGATTTTTGGCTGTCACAAACAAAGGTTGTATCCTCTACATACTGTTTTAGACACTGACAATTTAATAGCCTTATATAATGCGTCCTGGAGGCACATTATTTTGACATACATCTCCCCCCACTCCTTCCCAAGACCTCCTCTCAACCCTGCTCTCGCTAGTGTCATCGCTGCTCCACTGCAGTGCCAAAGGGAAGTGGCGTGCAACCTCAGCCTGGGGCCTCTCCACATCTGGAGCTCAGCAAACCCGTAACCCATTTCGTCCTGATGTTGCTACACATGCTGCTGTGATGCCAAAAGACCACTGACCACTCTGTAAAACACCAGAAACTTCTTCTATAGTGTGTTTTTTTTTTTTAAATGACTCTGTTGTTAGAAGTTTGTTCAGCCAGTTTTGTAGTGTTATATTATACCGGCCATAAAAAAGTGTGTCATTGCCTTAGTTACCCCTGAAAGAAAAAAAATATATATATAATACATTATTCTTAAATAAATTAATCTAAAGACAATCAGTGCCATAATTATTACTTTATGCTCACAGCTGCAATTTGGTTTTACATATTTCGGTATTTCCCATTTATTTACTGTTTCAGGCTATGAATTATTCATAAGAGAGAACTCCTCTAAGCTTGTGGATATTTGTTTAAAAAGCATGTTTAATTGAAGTCTTTCAGCCAATTCTGTACAGGGGCTATGGTTTGTGGTCACAGCGCTTATATGCAAAATGAATTTCTGTGGCCCACAGCTTAATTAATTAGCCAACTTTCTCTCTCTCTGCGGTACACCAGCTGTTTCTTGTCTTAACCGGAATCCCAAAGCATTAATAAAAGGAGTTTTAAAGGCACACAAAGTTCACGGCTCAATACATATTTCAGCATTGGTGTCATGGTTAGAAGCAGTTGAAGGAAAAATTAAAAACTAAATATCTAAAAAAGTGATTTATTTTAACCCCACACGTGTTGGGTCTTTACAAGCTCAAAACCTCCATGCTCCATTTCTGTTTCTAAAATATCTGACTGATTATTTGGCACAAAAATATAATCCTCATCATCATCTGCTTCAGGCTTTTCTTCATTTTTAGATTTACTGTCATCAGAACCTTACAGTATCAGAGACTGTATTACATGTTCGCTGCAGAATCATGTTACAGTGACATTAATCTAACATAAAGAAACTTCTTAATCTTTGTGTCTGTATTAATTCAATGATACAAAATGACAACAAACAAAACAAAACACAGATTTAAAAAGTCTCTGAAAACCTTATGAACATTATGAATATTACCATGACCAAGGGTCTATAGCCATGCTAGCTTCTCAGACCACAGCCTACTTGGTCTACATCAGCACTTTGAGCTAATAACCCATAGTCGAAAAACTGAAATTTTGACCTGTTGACTACACTGGAGCAAAAGTTGATTGTTGAAGGCACTTTGTCTCCGTTGCTACAGTTCATCACGAGGGACATGAATGTCTGAATCAAATTTCACGGCAATTGTTTTCAGGAGTGTGAAACAGAAAACCACAGATATCAGCCACAGAGGAAATATGGGGTGATCAACAAACTCAACAGGATTACAACCCTGTCTCCTAAAAATGATGTTCCTATGCAGTTTAAATTTAAATATGATTAGCCTACACTTTTCAACCAAAATCGATTCTGTTATAATTATGTTCTAATGCAACATATTTTAGAATGCATGAAGATCTGCATGTTTACAATCTTACGTTGGAAAGTGTCTTGATTAGATATTTGTTGTGATTGGGCGCTACATAAATAAACTGAACTGAATTGAGTACCTGAATAAAATTCTCAGTAGTTGTGGATATATTTCAGTCTGGACCTAAGTGGTAAATAAACTGACAGATAATTTCAATTTCCAGCAATTTTGACATTCTGACTCCAGAAATTGTTTTTAAAAAATGTTAGTAGGAACTAAAAGTGACTTCATGAACAAAAATAGCTGGGGTGTAATGTGATTTCTGGTTTTGACCTGGATTGTGCATTTAAAGGTTCTAAATCAAAACTAAAAAATATTTTAAAATATTATATTAAAAACCAAACAGCCTGTAGCAAACAGCTCAAGAATAATATCAAATATGTGCTGTTACACCCAATGTTAATAAGTAAATTTATGTTAGAGCCTCTGGCCAAGTGTTTCTCTAAAACGTCCTCATGACTGCACATAAGGAGTCTTGTATTTAGGAGAACTTTGCTGTTTAACTGGAGACAATAGTGCCACACATTTAGCCTCAGAATGGCATTACGTGTTAATCGTTCCAAACCACTTTGCCTCTGTTGCATATTAAGCAGAGCATCCTCTCAGCATTGTTACGCAAGATTTTTAGACCCTTGTGTTGTTTAGTAGTTAACAGCAGCTTTCAAAATATGTTGTTGTGACAGCTGACATAGCTGAAGGACAGTTGACTGTGAAAACCTCAAGCTTGATAAAAGGGTTCAGCTTCCTTTAATCCAGAAATAGTCTGAAACAAAGCTCAGCTACTACAGATACTACTCTTTTGTCGTGTGCGAACAGGAAACCAAATAAGTGTTTTTAGACAGGGAAGTCATAGAGGATGCTGAGCATTTATCTGTAGCTGAAAATTAATTAGTGCCCTCTTAACAGAGTTTATGGATAATTCTTCTTAATTCTTAATATTAATTAATGTATAATGATGATGTTAGGTGTAATTAGTATTAAACTTTAACTTAACTTTGAACTTGAAGTATTTAACTTTAATCTGCATTCAACCACGGCTGGGTAAAGAGACTTGAACGGGGAGGCCAGACAGATGAACAGAGCTTTAAAGAGGAGCACATTTGTAAAATGAGTAAAAATATGTAAAGTTCTGGTTCTTGGCAATAATAAACTGTAGGCTACATTATTCAAAGTTACATTGTTTATTCAGTGTGATAAACAACTGTTAAGTGCTCCAGTGTGAAATTATATTAATAAATAGCTTGTTTGAGTAACTCTTGAGTAGCCCACAGCCATGGAAAAATTATGAGACAATGGGCCCCTGCACACAGACATGTAAAGGGACCAAACAAATTCTGCAATACACTACACTTTATTACATAAAGTATTTGATTTTGTTTCTCTTTGTGGTCATTTTTATCTGTCTTTAGTTTTGTCTCATCCCATTGCAATGCAACCCATTAGTATTTCATTTTATGCCTCTGTGTGGTCTTTTTGCTTCCCCTTCAGATGTTTTGCATTTCTGTTTAGTCATTTTACATAATAAAACATTTTTTTTAGGTTTCTTTTTGATGGTCTTAAGCATCACTTTGTCTTTTATTGTGTGTGTTGTTTTGGTCTTTTTTCATCCCTTTTTCATATCTCTTTGTGGTCAATATGTCCTTTTTTGTTTGTTTTGGGGTTTTGCACTTTAGCCCCATGTTTGCTGAACTGATCCAAGGTACTTTAAAGCACAATAACTGAATTTTGTACACTGTTAGCTTTAGCTGGCCACATTTGAAGTCATACTCACATACCCACTTACAGGATACAGGATGACAGACTACAGTAAATGTTGTGCCCAATACAGTAACAGCACTTCAGATGTCTCTTCATTAATTACATGAAAAAATAAATCCAACCTCTTTTATATTTTGTTCTCATGTCAGAGGATGAGAACAAGTCATCACAATGGAAAGGATCCCACCATCACCACACTTCACAGTAATTGCTGATGCCAGTGGTTGTGTGGGTTTGTGTGTGAGCACTGTTACTCCCCCCTGAAACAAAACCTACTGGTGAATTAATGATAGCTTGTGTCCCCACTGTTTGTAAATATTGAATCAGGGATTTTAGGCCTTCTTGTCTTGTGTGTACTGAGGATTGTTCCAAATATGTTCCCTGCCAAGGTAAAAGGCTGCCCTGCTGCCAGGTTTTTCTGTTAACCCACATCATATGGAAGTGTAGAGATGTAACAGTTTTGTCACAGGCCATTTTTCCCTCTCCATCTCTCTTTTTTTTGTCCTTGTGGAGGATTTTCAAGGTGTGGCTACCCTCAGGCTCTTCTTGCTCTTTATGCATCCAACAGGATGTTTGTCACTTCACTATTGCCCATTCGTGGTGGAATTTAGATGTGATTTTGAGCATGTTGTCACCCAGACACATGATTTATATAAATCTCATTAAAACTGGGTCTGTAGATTGTGAGATACTTCGTCTTACTACATTGTCCCCAAATGGTATAAGTGACGAAAAGCTACTTCTTTTAACTCCTCCTCTGTATTTGTAGTGATGAAAATGGAACCTTATTTCATCATTTTTGATTCTGTCAGTGAAATAAATACTTGAATTACGCTTGAGAGATCATTTCACATGGTATTGTGGTAGCCTATTTTAAATGCTTGGCAGGAATATGAAATTCATTATCATTACTTAGACCTCATTAAACTGAAAAGAAGCATCTCAACTTACTAATTGGTTCCAAGGGGGAGGGTAGTATGAGAAATAAGCAAAGTAATTAGTATTGGGTTTATCAGGCTCTATTGCAGATTCCAGTTTTCTTTCTGCTGTAATATCTCCTGTGTGTGCCATACGTCTTCTGGCATATTTACACTACAGATCCAATTACCTTTCCTAGAGAGACTGGAGTATGGATGTGTGAAAATGGGGGACTAAAGTGGGAAAATACAGTTTGTCAAATATGAAAACCCTGATGGAAGGATTGACTACATCATTTCATGCCCTGCCACACAAAAAATAAATTGTAATAAAAAAGTGTCATCTGATTTATAGATTTATGATCTGATTGTGTATATGATGGCAGTCAGTAAACTGAACATATCTACAATGTATTAAAAAAAAAAAAGTTTTGCAGATGCTGAAAATATATCCCAATACAGCAGCACATGTTGTGTGCCTTTCTTAATTGCAGTAAGATGTGAGCAAAATGTTGATCATCAAGCTGCGGCTTTGTTGTATCATATCAACTTGCATGTCTCGCATAATCATCACCATCAATCCTTCAGAGTGCACATCATAGGTCATTTAGCCTTTGTATTTTGCATTACTACACAGTTTACATGTTGCAGGCACACTGGCACCCTGCGTTGATTGTCTGGCCAACAGTGAGAGGGCCCAGCAGTCACATCAGAGGCAAGCAGCTGTTCTCTAAAGGTTCTGTGACTCAGCTCTGTCTCTGTTTCCGTTTCTTCTCACTGAATGAACTCTCTCATCAGAGCAAGTGATCTAAAAATATGAAATACCAGTTCTGGACATTTGCCAGTCAGTGAAAAGGACTAGATATGTAGAAGAACAGGAACAGTTTGACATTTAAAAATGAGTGACATTGCACTGACAGAAGGCTTTTACTGTTGCAATGTACAGTGCTGTGAAAGTATTTTCCCCCTTCCTGTTTTTTAGTTTTTTTGCTGCATATTTGTCACACTTAAATGATTCATATCATCATACAGATTTGAATATTACACAATAATAACCCGAGTAAATACAAAATGCAGTTTTTAAATGATGGTTTCATTTATTAAGTGAAAAAAGCTGCCCAAACCTTCCTAGCTGTATATGAAAAAGTAACTGCGCACCCCGAAAACATCTTGATTATCCCCAAGACATCTGAAAGAACATTCTGTGGACTAATGAGACAAAAACGGAACTTTTTGGAAAAGTGTGCATCTGTTACATTGTCCGTAAAACTAGCACAGGACCTGGACAACTTGCCATAATTTCTGCATAATTTCTGCATGAATTCTGCACTCTGGTCACCAGTTTGTGACCTCAAGCTCAAATGCACTTGGGTTATCCAGCAGTACAATGATCCGAAACACACCAGCAAGTCTACTTCTGAATGGTTCAAACAAAAAATAGTGGCCCAGTCAAAGTTCGGACTTAAGTTCAATTGAGATGCTGTGCCATGACCTTAAACGGGCCGTTCATGGTCAAAAACCCTCAAATGTGGCTGAATTAAAATAATTCTGCAAGGAACAGCAGTCCCAAATTACTCCACAGTGATGAGCAAGACTTATTGCCAGTTATCACAAACAACAATTGCAGTTGTTGCTGCTATAGGTGGCACAGCCAGTTATTAGGTTTAGGGGGCAATTTTTCACATAGGGACAGGCAGGTTTGGACAGCTTCATTCCCTTAATAAATTAAATTATCATTTAAAAATGGCTTTTTGTATTTACTCAGGTTATCTTGTGTAATATTAAAATTTGTTTAATGATCTGAATCATTTAAGTGTGAAAAATATGCAAAAAAATCAGAAAGGGAGCTAATACTTTTTTTCAGAACTGCAATTTTTTATGTTTGCCTATTTTTAAAAAAATCACAAGAAATCTATAGTACTTGTTTATATGTGTTTAATGAACATGAAAGCTGGAGTATGATTTCTGTTGCACAGTGCGTCACTGTCATGCTCAACAAGGCACACATCTCCGCCATAAAAGTCAAATAACCATGGGCGTTTTTCATGTGCGGTCATACACACTGAGAGTCAGAATAGCATTTAATGCCCTTGATCAAGACTGGTCTTTCAGTGTCCTGGGTCTGCGTTGTGTGACAAAAGAGATGACAAGCTTTGAGGCTCACATGCAAAAAAAAAACAAAAAAAAAACATTGCCAACCACTCTCTGCTTCCTCTGTTCCATGCAGTTTTCATGCATCTTAAAACAACACCCGCTCTACTCCGTGAGCAGTCATTTTGCATTTCAATAAAGTATCGTCCATTTTCGGGCGACTGCACAGGACCAATCTTACAGCCTCCTTGTGTGACACATTGTCAAAACCGCCAGCCATATTTCATGAATTTCTATGCTTTTATTTGTCATGGACAGTGCTTTTTTCAGAGTAGCAATTGTTAGTTGTCCTTGCTTGTAAATTGGTTTGATTCTTCTCTCTGGCAAGCACATGCGCTTTCTTACAAACACAGGTCTAAACTTAGAATACATGTGCAAATAGGCATCTAGTTTTATAAGAAAAAAATATCCTCATGTGTTGACACTTTTAATATCTGTAGCTTTCCCATAAAAGTTAACTCTCAAAACATTTTAGCTAAGGAGCGAATAACCAACACATGGGTCTTCTCTACTTTCTTTACCCTTAAAAAACAAATTTGTCTTGCAGTTGATCGAGCAATATATGTCACTCACTTTCACCCCAGCATTTATGTCTAGGATAACAGCTATACTACAGGGACTTCAGATGTTTTCACAGAAGGCAGGAAAAATAGTCACTCAATTTGACACCAAGCAGTCACATGTTTTGTGCCTCTCACTGTCTTCCATCTGCATTAATTTGACATTCTCTAATCTGACGCTCCCATTTCCTGTCAGCAACAGAATTGCTGTAGCCTGCTGACTTGGATGTCTGCATGCAGGGAGCATGCAAAGAGAAAGTGGAGCCTATTAGAGTCACCTTGGATGCATTTCCCATTAAAAGGTGACAGGCATGCTGCTCTAGAACATTGACTGCTGTGGTTTGGAGTTCAGGCCCTGCTGTCTCTTGTAAATGACTTTTAAGTGCCAAAATAATTAACTATGGGTACTACAGATTCTGCATTTGCAGGGATTTACGTGTAACATAGACTCTGAGTTTAAGGGAGTTGTTCACATGCCATGCAGTTATCAAGATACACAGTCACATGGCACTTAAATGTGTGTGTAAATCCACTGAATACAGAGTATGCACATAATGCCACTGGCTGCCAGTCACTGGAATCCAAAGCTCCAGGATAGAGAGCAGTTACCTGCTAAATTGAGTCCCTCAGGGTTTCCACTGGAATGTAACATTCTCAGTCTATTGTTTCTATGCTTTCACTCTCACCCTGTATTCATTATGGCCACATACTTCACTTAGATTATTACGTTTTACCCAAATGATAGATGGTGTTCAGAATTCCTCTATGAATTGAACATATAGTATTTTTTTCTGTACATGCTGTGTCGAAGGCCTGGAACAAATTGTAGGACTGTTGCCATTCAGATGTTATACTTGCTTTCAGCATCTCCAGAGACAAGGACACAGTCTGGGCTCATTACAGTAGACAGCGAGTCATTGCAAACTTATTCCTTAGTGACATTTCTATTGAGATAGACTGACCATTTCCTCTGCTCAATGGCTGTTTCATCACATTTGAAGAACTATTTACTGGTCCCACATGAACTCTGCTCACATTTATTAAGCAGGCAGAACCGATCCACAGAAATTCCAAATCGGCGCTACACGTTCATGTCATGCATGATTTGACAGCATTTGCCGGTTCCCAGCCTTGTTGTCCATAACTCATCTGATTTTGATGCAGCATAGTTGGCTTCCAGCGTGACTCATTGTGCCAGAGACCGTCAACTCAATGGTACTCTCTCTCCATCCAGCAGCTGAGACAATGCTGATGCCAGGTGTTGTCATTTGTGTAGATAATAGCATTACAGTTAAGTGCTCTGACAAATTTCCATGTGATAAACTTGAACAAAGCACAACCCTCTGTGAGAAGTTTGTATAGAGTGTAGAGGATTTGTTAGGATTCATAAAAGCCTTTTTACGCTCACTGTTAAATTTATGTAACAGTAACTGTCAACACATTGTTACATCTTGATTTGTACAAATAAAAAAAGATGCTACAGTACTGTCTTTATGATAGGTTAAAAAATAGAATAGATAGAAGACCAAGACAGAAATAATGGGGTCAGGATGACTAATCTAAATTGAGTTTTTCCAAACTTTTTGGTGCTCAAATTATCATAACAAAAATGACAGAATAATTGGAAAACACAAGTAGACATACAACCTATGTTATTGTATAAAGCAATCGTTTGATGTTAAACACTATGATCATATTTTTCTGACCTTGCACAAGCGCAAAGTTGGTACAGGGAGACAGGAGTGTCAGACAGCTCGCCTGTAGCTGCTGCTGCTGTAGATGATGAGAAAATCACAAGACAGACTGACATTAATGCCCACCATAGTGGTGATGACTGTCATTCATGTATATAATTTATTTTTAACATTGAAAACAACAGTTTATTGGGATGAACAGACAATAGTATTTTTACTTTAGTGTGAGAGTACTTCTCTTTGCATTTACAATTCAAATATTTGTAGCGCCTAAGGAATCAATCACACCACGAGAAGTGCAGTTGAATTGAAATCTGTATTTTCAGCCAAACTTGCTTAAACCATCAATGTCATAATGCCACATAAATATATGAATATGATTATATTAGTGTAATATTAGTACCGTTGTTTTGTGACATTTTACTGTTGCAACTGGCCTTGTAATGGCAATTCTGGCAATAATTGAGTCCTAAAAATCTGGACAAACCCGTTCAATCTAATTCAGACTGTATTTTGAAAGTACAGCAAATGTCACTGCACTATAACCCTATAAACACACACAAAAAAAACAAATGCATTTGCATTGACATACATTTTTCTTTATTTAATATTACAGGGAACAAATGAATCATAATTTCAAAAGCTTATCATATGTTTTGTAAAATTAACATGACCATTAAATATGTAGTGGAGTGAAAAGTACAATATTCCCCTCTAAAATATAGTGGTGTAAAAGGATAAGCAGCAGCAGAGAAGGGAAATAGTCCACTGATTTTACACATTAAGTTCAGGTTATTTGTCACCAGAAATACTGATCAGTTTGTGATATTTCACTGAGCATCTAATGAAAGACATAACTGCAAAACTGCATTATAGGAAATGTGGGATCTTTCTTTTCTTATGTTGCTTGTGATTCCAACCTTTTTGCAGTGCATTTCTTCCTTCAGTAGAGTATACATACTTAGTTACTTTCCACCACCCTGTACTTATAAATAAGGCATGCTATTTTGTAAACATTTTTTTGAATAAATATTCCATTCACAGTCGGCCTTTTTCCACTGGTAATGCTTAATTCTGTTAAATATTAAAGTAGCATTTGTGTCATATTCATAATAATTCATAAAAATGGGACATGGCAACGACAACTCTAGGATTAGTTAATGCTGAAGACAATTACATGCGAGACTGAGACCGGGAAATTTAGACTGTGGGCAGTAAACACAGCAGATGTTCATTGTTTTCAGGCAGAAACATTTTTTTTTCCCACAGCCAGAACACACAAACAAAAGAAATCTCAGCAAACAATTCAACCTAAGAAACCAAAAAACATCAGGAACAAATCTTCCCAGAAAACATGACCGAACCTCAACATTACATAGCACAAAGTTATGGCTTTTTCAGCTCTTTCAGACCTAAAAATGAGCTTTGGCCTGTTGGGTGCAGGTTGTAGGTGGTCACCTGACACCCTGTGTTTCCTGACACACAGTAATGAAGACACTGGAGCACTGAGCACGGCGTCAAAAACAGAGAAGCTCTAGTTGAGACCCTCTGCTTCTGTGTGACCTCTGACCTGACAAGTGACAATTTGACCCTCGTTTCCTGTCCGGCAAAATGTGCCCGTGAGACAACACAACACAACACACACATACTTTACACTCTAAAGCTCTTTGTCATTTGACTTTGTTCATAGTCACTGATAATGGGAAAAAATGGAAATACAGAAAACAATTATACCCTTGCATGGTTCCAGCCCTCACCTGATGAGAGCGTTCATCTCCAGCCATGTTTTTCTCTGTCTCCCTCTGAAATATTTATAATGCAAAGATGGGGTCTTGGAGCATGCAGTGTGTTGTACTCGCAGGCTGAAACCATGAGTGAACTTGAAAAGCGCTCGTCAGTGTTGCATAGCTTTTGTTTAAAGGTAGCTAGTACACCTGCCAGCTGGAAATACCACGCTCATTTGCATTTTTATTTGATTTTAATGTATTCTTCGGAGGTGATGATTTCCAAATATAGTATCCCTATTCATTGCTCTGTTTGCTAGCAACGAGCAATGCAAGTTAATTCTGTTGAGTAGTGTGTTTTTAATAGATCAAAGAGGAAATCTGGGGCTGTCTTATGCAATTAAGGAGATGCATTAAGAAGAACAAACCCCTGTGGGCTGTTGTTTTCAAATGATGCCCCACTGCTTCCACTGGTACATCACGATTAACATTGTGCAGACATGCCCTTTTGTTGAGTGCATCAGACAGCAGGCAACATTTTCCCAGACCGACTACAAGATCTGGATATTTTTCAGTTAAACCAAAGGCTGTTGATGTTTTCTGTAATAGCCAGGAGTCATGATAACCCCAAGAAGCTCAACAGACTTGGCAAGAAGCTGGGAAAAGAAAAGCTTACTTAATTATATCCTGCACGTATATAGGAATTTGGGTATTAATGTCAATTTTTTTTTTATTTCCTTATCCAGTTAACACCTTCATCTGAAGTTGACACTAGTTCTCTTTATTATTACTTGCCAATTTACCTCAGCATGTGCAGATTTACAGCCCAGCACTCCACATACAGTGTATATCCACGGGGGAGGAACACTGAATCCTGAATGAAATTTAATCGGGTTTATCACAATCTCATTCTGACTTCTCTTAGGGTTTTAAGCACGTAACAGAAGATACGATTTTAATGGAATGTGGTAGAAGTGAAAGAATCAAGTGTGAGACAAGCCCAGTGATCTATTTCTATCCAGCAGGTCAAGTGGGGCCGTGGTGGCTAATCCCCACAGGAGCTCACATGATGGCTCAATTATACCCAGAAACTGACACATACATCTCTCTGTCTGCTTTTTAAATTTAAGACACTTTATGGCTTGATTTGACTTTGGTGATTGAACAAATGTTCTATGTATATTCTCTGTGTGCAAATCCAACTGCAGACCCAGCTGCTGGATGCAAATATTTTGCCTATTAGCTTGACTTAACAACATGATTGATTATCAAAATTGTTGCAGATTAATATTCTGTTGATCAATTAATAACTTATTTGGCCACTTAGATAACATTTTTTTATAATCGCAGCCATGGTATACATTGTTTTCAAGCATTAATTATTTGTTTGTACTGTATATGACTGGTTATTTCATCATTAGTTATAACAGAGGCTTTATAATTACTGACTGATTATGTTATTGCATGTTATTCATTTTTAATACTGTTTATAAATGCTAATATTTTAAAATAATTATGTTGACTGAATTATGATTACTCGCACTACAGTGTTTCAGTGCGGTTTACTGCTGTAACACAGCACGTTTTTAAATACAGTTTCCTCAGCTGTATTTGGCTTCTAAGAAAGTGTTCTGCATCAGGAGTGTCTGACAAACCAAAATATTAAAATTTTGTAAAGCGATATGCAAATCTATCCATGACACATTTTATAAACCCACAGCTCATTGTCAAACATTACTTCAAAACACTTCGCCAGCAATATACTAGATACTTTTTTCCCTCTCTCTGCTCTTTCTCTGAACAACCTCCTTGATCCTGTGTCATGCTGACGGGTGTAATTGTCAGATGGTCCTTTGCTGCACAACTCTCATATGTGGAGAGTTTGAGCACAGTGGGTGGCAGAGGCCAGTGGTTGAGGTGGGTCGAGTCCGCTCGGCCCAGTCCTCTCATCCTTCAGGGCACAGCCAGTAGTTTGCAAATAATTGCATGGTGGAGCTGGTGTTCATATTCCTGATAACCCTGAAACAGGCCTCTCCTCCTGCTAATAGATGTCTTTTTTCTGCCCACTCTCTCACATCTCTTCATCATCATTTTGCATTCAACAAGCTGCAGGGTTGGGGTCACAGGAGTAATTATTTTTGTTTATGCAAAATTCTGTGATGATGATGATGATTGTTGTTGTTGTTTCATAAAACACTAACAAAAATAATACTGTCATTGTAGAAAGAAACTGTGGCGTGTGTTCACATATAAATACAATTTAATCTATATATGATATGTTTGATGTTGCTATATACAGTTCATGTATTTACTATGTTTACTCAGCATGTTTAGCACAAACATTTCTTAGAGGATGAATTAAGTTCAATCTGATCTAACTCTCAGGTTGTAGCTTTAGGTTTAAACATTATTTAAGCTGCCACTTTTAAGGTTTATTCATATTTTTATCTCTGGCCTCATTTTACTAACTTTGTCTCTTAATAATAGCTTTATTTTCAGTTGCATAGTGTCTTGCAGTATTGCTAAGAACCCTTTGTGCCACGCACTGCGTATTTTCGTTGTTTTTGGGTAAGAAAAATGTTGTTACCTTTCTGCACCTCTGATATACTCCCACATCAAGTTGGGCGCCTCTAAAGGGTCACAAGAGAAATCTTAGGGGTCATGAATAATTAAGGGAAAGAAAATTACACATTTATTTTCATTTTTGTACTTTTTGGCACAGTTCTAAAACATTCCCCTGGCTCCCTGTTAAAACACAAAGACAGTGGTTTTAGATAAGGAGTTACAAGCCACAAATGTTGGAAAGCTTGGTAATGTGTTTTTGTACCTATAGTCTTAGTCTGAACAGCTGTAAGACAAATGTTTTATTGGTCTGCAATTTTTTTTATCACTGATAACTCTGATAGTAAATTTAATAAACAATCTTTATATCTATAAAATATCATGCCCTTCCCTGTTTGTCAGAAGCCAAACTAATGTTTTTTTTTCCAACCAACAGTGTAAAACTAAAATAAAGTTGGACCATATAATAGTTAATTGATCATTATACTTATTGTTGTTGTTATTGTTCAGTATGCTTGATACAGTGATTAATTAACTAATTGTTCCATCATGTAACAACAAAGGACATGTAATGGAATGAAAAGTACAATACTTTGTTGTAAAATGCAGTAAAGTAGAAGTATAAAGTGGTATAAATACAAAGGACCATGTTGAGTAAAAATACTTACTTACTGTCCACCACTGATGGTAGTCTATGTAAATCTACAAAATGAGCTGTTACAAAATGTTGCTGTGTCTTATCACCGCTGCAATGCTGACTAAATGTAGTTTGTTGCCTGTTGTTTTTTTTTTCTTCTTCTTCTTATCAGAGGGAGGCACATGTGAAGTAATTGCTGCTCACAGATGCTGTAATAAGAATCGTATTGAGGAGAGGTCACAGACGGTCAAGTGTTCTTGTCTGCCAGGGAAGGTGGCTGGAACCACCAGAAACAGACCTTCATGTGTTGACGGTGCGTATTAAAGCAGAAAAGGGAAAACGAAAATCAGGTTTCACAACAGCGCTGTCCTGAGGTTGCTTGAGGAAAAATATTTGCTCTGAATGTGCTTGCCTTGTAGGAAAAGAATGGTTTCCATTTTTAGATTTAATTCAACTAAACATGTAATGTATTACACAAAAAGTTAAATCCTGCCAGACCAAACTGCTATGTTTCGTAAAGATACAGAGATTTGTTCCAATAAAAGGCTAAGTCACCCATGCAATGCCTTGTCCCAGATAAGATTAACATTACCAGGGATAATGTCACATCCAAATTCTGCTGCTGACAGGCAGCAGAAGGTATCTGCAGGGGTAAGCTTTACTCCAACAGCAGACAGTCAAACACAACTACTGAATGTAGCACACCTCAGGGAAGGGTTAGAAAAATAAGGAGCAACATAAAGCAAAGAGACGCAGAGGAAAATAGCTGTTCATTGCATAGGTGCCTTGTAGATGTTTCATAATGGTTTTATACATGCTTTGACAAATGTCTGCTCCACAGGCTCAATCCCTTGTAAGAAATGGATTTGTTACTCGGCCTTATACAACTAAAACACATATTGGCTTTAGGAAAACCTCTCACCTGCAGCTTTTATCTTAAATCCTTTTGCAAATATTATAGCAATCTCTGAACGGACTGGGGGAATTTGAGGTCTCTCAATGTCAGCTCTGACAGATTCTTTTCCTCTATCACACATTACAAACCATTTACTGTCTACTTACCCTGTATTTAAAGCAATTTTCTCTCCTGACGGCAGAAATGTAGTGTGCATTAAAGTCAAGTCACAGTCACACCTACCAATCCACTCACTCAGTGAAAAGCCTCAGTTCCACCCACTGCATTCATGTATAACTACATCTAATATTGAAACCACATTGTAATCTGCAACCGTTTCATGCTGAAAAAGTTGTCTGAAGCATATATACATATGACACATGCAGTCAAGTCCCTTGCTGACACCTTTGGCATAATACATTTAATAATTAGGATTAGAAATTCCCCTAATGGCTATCTCACTGGGGTCTGCTATCTAGCCTTGTACTATATTAGGGCGAAAGGTTCCTGCATCACCATTTCTCTTGTCTTTGTTGCCTGTAGCATCCATAGTAATTGGGAAGTGGTGGTGTGAGATGGAGCCTTGCCTGGAGGGGGAGGAATGCAAGACCCTTCCTGACAACTCAGGCTGGATGTGCTATGCTGGCAACAAGATCAAAACCACAAGGGTAAGAATACCTCTCTTGACCACGGGGAAACGAGATGCTATAGCAGAAGAGTCTGAGAGAAATGTATAGCTGTGCAACACTCGCTGTGGTATCCACAAAACATCGTAGTTACTCGGATAGATTTTCACTGCAAATTGACTTGTTAACAACATGATCTAACCTTTCTATTTTCTCCTTTTTTTCTTGTCAGAACACTCAGCCATACACAACATCAACATATTAACACCTTGCGGAAAGGATGCAAGGGATCGCCTCTGGTGCAACGGTTAATTTGCAGGTTAGTCTCTCTTTTACACTTAACACTGGTATACTAATTAATTTCTCTCAACTGTATAATTGCTAGATTTTGTAAAGGACAAAACAGATGATTTATGGTCATTTCTGTGATATTTACATCCTTTTAAATATGCCTTTCCTTGTAATTTCAGCTCCGTCACAAGACCAATTATCACAAAGACGATGAACCTATTGTTGCTTAAAGACATGTGAACACTTCTCAGATTAAAGTGTAAAAAGAAGTAGAATACATAAAGCACATCCTGCTTAAGACTACTGAAAATCTTGACACTTCAAGCTGCCTGCGAGGAACTTTATCATAATCTTGTAATGAACATATTTTCATCATTTCTTTCTAACATTTGAGATGGATCATGAATATCTGTGCATTTGGATTAATATCTGGGGAGCATCTGACGCCCCTCGTCAAACATCAGTGAGATGCTACGAAGCACCGAACAGGAGAGGAATAGGACTTAGTTGACATCCCTCAGGTTTTTTTTTAGATGCTGTGTGAAGAAAAATATTGTACATAAAATGTTTGTCCTTTCTTGTGTACATGAAGGTTATTTACGATGGTGGTAAAAATTGATAATTCAAGTCCCTTGATGCCGTTGTGCTCTTGTCTCCTCTTAGTCACAAAACCCAACTTAGCCAAAGTTTGACCAGTTCAAGGACATGATATGAAGAAGCGTTTTACAAATGGAGCTTGTGTGTCTTGATACTTTACATTTTGCCATTTGTTTGTATGGTACTTGTATGCCTTTGATCACTTCTTATATGGCTTTACCAGTCAAACTTGGTAACATGTCAGCTACCCTGAAACTGATTGATTCACCAAAAAAGTGATACCAGTAGGTTGTTTTCAATACTTGAAATGCCTTATTTGTGTCAGCTCATTCAGATAATGATACTGTACATATGAAGCCATCTATTGACATGTGAAATTTCATTAAAGTCCTTGCTCCTGTACCTTATGTGAGTGCATCTTCGCCATTGCCCTCACAAGGAAATAAATTATCAATCTTCATATATATAAATCACAAACTGTAAAACAAAACCACTCATTTAAACAAGCAGAAAAAAAAAGCTGGAGCCAGGCAACGACTAGCTTAGCATAAAGACAGGAAGCAGAGGGAAACAGCTAGACTGGCTCTGTCGAATGTTTTAAAACCTCAATCTCTAAAGCTCACCAATAAACAATCACATTTCTTGAGTTTAAAACACTGAAGAGTAAAGAGACAACTTGTTGTTATATATAAAAATTTAGCCCAGTCAGTTACGCTCCACGTCCCAAAAGATAACCTGTCTATTTGATGCAACATTTTTTGCACTGATTAACTGAACAAGATATGTTAATGTGTGGGCTTTGGTCATGCTCACGCAGATTTTCTTACCTTTGGACACAGCCAGTCAAGCTGTTTACCTCTCTTCTCTGTCTATATTCTAAACTAATCTTCTCATGTAGCTATAAGAGCGCTATCAATAATCTCATCTAAACACTCAAGTGTACTTCTCAAAATGTCCAAACCATTACTTACATCATGACTATCTCTACCAAAAATATCTTAGTCCTCCACTTAAGATTTGTACCTTTAAGCCAGATACCGAAGTTATCAACTTGAAGTTACTCTGGTTCTCTGTACACACAGTATACATCTAAGAATGCTAACACACATAGATTAATGAGTAACAGGACTTGTTCCTGTATTAACAACACTTTGATGTAGTATCACAGTGGGATACTGGCCATTGCTATCACAGTCCTGTCCCCTCTGGTATTATTTTAGGAGGAACTCTGGATGACTGCTGGTAGTGTGTGAGGGTCTCATCCATTTTCTGGAAAAGTGAAGGTCATTCCTATACCTTATGCTTGTTTCATCATTTCTAATGTCTACTTAAATTCAGCTTTATTTAAAAGCAGTGCATGTTTGTTCACTCAAGTGCAATAGTTTTCCAATTTATGAGATAAAAATGTTAATGTTTGATGCTATTTCTCTTTGCTTTTAAACTTTAATTTTATCTCTTCATCTAATTTGACCAAGGGTTTGTCAGTATCAGCAGTTAGGAAAAGGAATATAGAGTTTGTTTTTCAGTAACCTTGTATGCAGTTTATTCAAGCATAAAAGAGATTTCTTTTATTACTTACTTTGATATGATTAGATCTTGGGTATATACCAGGGATGGACCAGGATATGAAATCAGCCCTGAAGTTTGATCCATAGCTGCTGCTTACTTAACAGTGCAATACAAGTCAATATAGTATCAGAAATATAAGTGATGTCAATTGGATGCTGTGATTTTCATCAGATATGTGTCTGTCTTTCAAGTTGAAGTATAAGACTCAAGTCATCCTCCTGTGCAAGGTACTGTAGCCTATATCATCATCTTTATAAACAAATCTGAATTGATAAAAATAACTTTTATAGCTAGCCATGCCAAATTATCACCCATTCAATGCAATCATAAAATAATCTTTTCTTCATATTAATATTGAATGTAATAAACAGCATGTTTGGTCGACGTGATGCATAATGTCGGTGGAGACATTAAGCTTCCAAGTTGTCTGTCCATCCGTATGTACATGTGTATGTCACATTCTTGTCAAAGCAACATATCTGAAATGACTTGAAGGAATGTCTTTAAATTTGACACAAGCGTCCACTTGGATTCAAAGATTAACTGATTATCATTGCTGGTTAAAGGGCAAAGTTCCAGATCACTATGACCTAGTGTGTTTCTTTTTTCTTTTTTTACGCAATACCTCAGGAATAATTACATCTGGCAGAAATGTGCACTTGGACTCATGGATGATGATGAACTCATGGTCAGACATGCGTGTAAACTGCGACTTGACTGGTTGGCCGAAGCGTACAATCACAGGCAACTCTAGTTGTTTAAACTGGCCATATTATGCTTAATTTATATTTTATATTTTATTATTGGGCTCCATTGATACAAGACTATAGTACAAATACATGTAGATGTAAATACATGTACAAGTACATGCAAATACAGCCAAACACAAATTTATTGGTTTTCATTCAAAATGTCGTCTTCTGAAATCCAGCCATACATGTTCGAGCTGGAATCTGATAATCTTGACAGTGGAGAAGACAAACAAATTTATAAAAACACAATTGTCAATTTGATTTATTACAACTTTAAGTGGTAGTGCCTTTGTGTTATATCTTACAAACACAAAGCTCTCCTATACTACTACTGCTGGCATGGCTGCCACTAAATAACTCCACACCGCATTTACATGCATCACCTTTTAGTGCTTTCAAGTTGCAAAGTCTCACATTTCCACCCTTTTCTTAATGTTTTTTGACCTTTGACCTTAGTTGATCTTTTGTGTAGGTAATGCAACAGTATGTGACCAAATCAAAACCTCAAACCCAGTATAAATATCAGCTTTCTAGAAAACCTTACACAAGGAAACAACTGTGCACAATTTCAGAACAAAAGAACAGTGGAACAGATGCTAATTGAGACGTGGAACAAAACTTTGGCTCTTAATGAAACACATTCTGTGCTTATTTGCACAAGTGAACCTGTTGAGACTCATCATACTATCAGTTGCCACTCCTCCTCATTACCATAAAGAGTGGGAGAACTGCAATGAGGAGAGACAACCGTATTTAACAGTTATGAGAAGGAGGACACTGAACTGTAAATATTGATCAATTGATAGGCATTTGAATAGCATGCATTGACTGTTTCCCTGCTGTTTATTCCCTTGCTCATGTTGTCTGTTGGTTCCATCTGTGCTGTGGCTCAAGCAGCATAAGCACAGATGTCATCATCCATTGTACTGAAATTACAATATTTGTCTGAAGCAGCAGTGACTGCTGTACATAGTTGTATAAATACATGCTGTTTAGGTCTTGCTTTATTTGCTCCAGGCAACTACAATTTGAGCTAGCATTTGAAATAATGTTTTCTGTCCAACATGGGATTGCTAAATGGCCATAATGTGTGCAAGATGGCAGCTAGCAACATCCCATTTTCTGTCAGTCTTCTGAGTGGCTCTCTGGGCTGCTGCTGTAGGCTCTGATGTCTCACATCAAGCTGCAGAACAGTAAGAGATAAGACACAAGTGATGGTGATGTGCCCTGACTTTTCTTTATGACACACCAGGGTCGTCTTGGGAATTGAAGTTCTCATGGGTTTGTTCTGAAGACACGTTTCATTCAAAACACTCAAACAGTCTAGTCATGCTCCAGTCTCTGCTCTTGGAAGTCGCTGCTTTGTTTCCATGAATATCAAGGTGCAACTTAAAGCAACAGGATATGATAATAAGGTGTTAAGTGAGACGTAACTCGACAGTCACAGCTAATTGTCTGCTTCAGAGATAACCAATGCTAGAGATGCCCTTTCATTAGTGGTATAGTAATAAGTGAATATTGCTGAACTGAATATTTTTATATAGATAGATTTGCATCAGATACAATTACAATACACTGCTACTGTTGGTATATACATATACAGTGTACACAAAGCTTTTAACAAGGTAAGAGTTATTAAGTCCTCTTTGCCATTGTTTTCTGTGGCATCAAGCAATTGCCAGTATTACCTAGTCTAATCACATCTTGTAACTGAGAACTGTCTCCACTTCCCCGGCAGGATTCTAGGATTTCAAAGTCAAGGTAACACAGACCAAACTGGATTCTAATTAAAGTTGACATCAGGTGCCTCTTGCTCCTTTCCCCCTCCTCCTCAGGCTTTCATCTAAATGATTCATGCAGAGAACACCAGGCCTTTCATGCCGTTAGGACCTCACAAAGGAATAACAAGTTGATCACACAAAGCAAACATGGACAGATTTACAATGACACCGGCACAGTGTCTGTTGCACCCGCTTATATCAAGTTATGTCAGACAAATGCTGAGGTGCTCAGATGACATTTTGTGTTTTTGCTAGGACGGTTTTTTTATGATAGTCACACTGGGACATGTGAGAGAGTAAATTAAATCAAAGAGAGTCACACTCTAACATGAAGTCAAAGTACAGCAGAATGTTTAGTTTCCAGGAGTCGAAATTTGTAACCTGCTGTAAACCTAACGTGGCTATTTGGAAATTAATGTGACAGATGTATGTTGGCCATATGATGCATGCTGATCAAACAGTGGAATTGTGGAAGAGGATAAGTTCAAGCAACTCGCTCTGAGTAAGAGCATCAGCTAAGCAAAAAATGGAAACATAAAATTGAACTCTTCTCTGAAATTGCAGAGGATACAGGTAGGTTAAATAATTGTTGAATAGAGAGATGAATACTTGGAGGCTTTTTTTTTTACTTATAAGTGGGAAGAGGATTTATCGCTGTGTGAGAAAGCCTGCCTTGAATTAAAGATGAGCTCCTCATGCCTTTTGTCAAGCTGCTGCGAACAACACAGCATATAGTGCACAATAAATACAGGTATGCAAAAAATAGGTTTGGTATAATAGTTCAGCTGTAGAGAAGCTGAACAGACTTTCCACGACACTGAAGTGCCTCCAGGCTGAGTAAGAGAGCTGTGTGCTCATATCATTTATATTGGAACTGCAGACTGAAAATCGTGCCTGTGAAAAACCTGAAAATAAGTTGAAGTTGAGCTGCTAATGAATAATAACAACTTTAACCAGGCCAGTAGTTTGGTTTCTCATGTCGTAGCCATGAAAATAACGATTTGACTAATGATGTGTACCTTTTAATGAAATGACTTCTAACGTTAACACCACAATCCATAAGATCCACCTTTTCACAATGAAGCCTTAAACATTTTAGGTGGGATTCTACTATGTTTATTGCCAACAAACAGTCTAAGATTCTTATTTGTTTGTTTGTTTGTTTCATGGCAGACAATGACATAATGTGAGCGTCATCCGTTGAGGTGAAGGACGTGAAACGAGCAGCGACCGACTCGTGTCTCGCTGTAGGGTATTTTCTTCCTAGCCACTCTGGCCTCACCCTTACATTTGAATTTAATGGAGACTGACAGTAAATCACAATTACCCATACAAGACACTTTAAAAATAGTTTAGGAAATTAGGCTGCCCTAATCTGAAGGTTGAACACACATAACACAGGGCCTGTGCTGAACAATGGGCTGTGCAGGAACATCATACTACAAAAGTTTCATACCTTTGCTTAGGTTAACATAAATACTGGAAATTGAGGAAAAAGCTAGCCTGATTTCACCCAAATGCAACAAGATCTCTGATGGCAGGTTTAAGGGCCAGGTCTGGCGTCAGTGCCTAATCTCAAATCAGTTCTTTTTTAGCCAAAGAACTGTCTCTCTGCCAGGAAAACTAGTTTGAGAGCAGCATCAACTCTTTGCTGTTCTATAACCAAGAACTGTATATGTCAGGGGTTGGGGGCAGAACTATAATGACCAACCAAGACCAACTAAAATGTAATTGTGAGTGCTGTGCCAATGTAGGCCAGAGTAACACTGTTAAAAAGACACTGTAGTCCACTGCTATTGTTTTGTTTGGTGCTAACATTCCTAGGATAGCATAGACATATACAGACATATACAGTGATGTAATGAGGTGGCACTAAAGCAATCGGTTCTTATAAGGTTTGCAAGTGGAACCTTCTCTGAACTGATACTAGCACCAGCTCAGAACTAGTGCATCTATCACTAATTAATGTGTTATTATTTATTTGTTTAATCTGTACAAAAAAGTGTAGTTTTGTGGTTGTATGATGTCATACTCCATTGGTCAGATGCAATGACTTCCTGAAAAGTGTCTGCTGAAAGAAATACAAATAATCCTGCACAAAATCCCTTTTAAGCCATTTTTCTAAGCTAAGCTTTGCTAGCTGCTTCATAAATACTACAAGAAAGTGGTATCAATCTTCTCATTTCATTCTTGACAAGAAAACCAACATTTCCCAAAATGTCAGACCACTGCTTTTGCTTTCTAAATAAAGTTTACACCAGTTTACATCAGTCAGTAACAACATTAATCCAGCATCAGGTGGATTTAATGTTTTTGGCTGACCAGTGCAATTTACTGTACTGGTTACTGCTGATGTTTGAGGGAAAAGGAGTGACTTCAGTGTGGGTGTTCTCATTTTACCTTTTGCTGTTACATTTTAATGAAACTAAATTAGAATGACTTGTTTCTCAAGCTATCACCCGTTTGAAGAAAAAAGCTGAAATCCTTTACACAAATTACAGTGAAATGAAACCTTATTATCACTTGAGTGAGGAAGCCAATGACAAAGTGAGATCCATTAGACTTTATAACCTTATCTCAAAAATAGAATGAATAATTTGAACAATGAATTTACACTGTACAGACTGATTCTCAGTGCACCAGTGCCGACAATTTAATTCTCTCACCTCTGTATGGTGCAAAACAATATCCGTTTCATTACTGTGACATGCAGCCATGAGGCATGAATGCATCTAAATACATCACAAACAGCTGGTAACATTAATATTGTCCAATTAATGTTTGTTCATTAACGTTTAATTGTTCAGCTCTCTGTTTTAATTAAGCACAAAATGTAATCTCTATTCCACATAGTGCATGTGCCTAATAACAAAGCAAATAGATGAGACCTCTGAGGTATGACCGAACTACATTCAGTCTATTGGTCCTATACTGTAGTTGCCTGCAGTAAAAGAAGGGTAAATTAGTTCACAGACACACACATGGTATAACAGTTTATACACACAGAGAGAGAGAGAGAGAGACAAAGAGAATTGTGTTTATATTTTTTTTATTACAAGTGTCAACTCTACATGAAGAAAAAGTTGTTAAAGTGGAACAGACCCCCGTTTCCATTATGTTTTTCATGTGCCCCAGGACAGTTTATTTTCTATTACGGAACATGAACTACTGTCCCCAACAGACAGACACATGAGAGGGAAAGGTTTTCTGCCACATTTCATCTGGAAACTAAAATCAAATAATGAGCCAGAAATGTGCTGTCTTTCAACAATAATAAGCTGTAGCTTGAATTGTTCATTCAGTTTGAATTATATCTCTAAATTGAGGTGATTTCTGTCTCTTTTCGGGAATGATAAACAAGAAAATGCTTATTGTTAATGTTAAATTGTGTAACCTTTTTCTTGTGTGCAAGTTCCAGCAAAGAGAAAATGTAAAGATCCTATAACTCTTACCTTAATTACCTTACTTTGGCAGCTTTCATTTTGAATTTGGGGTGTGGTTTTTGTTTTTAAAGCCATGTATTATGACTGGTGCTCACACTGCTTCTACTCGGTGTGTACAGAAGCACAGAGATAAAGCTCCATTTATTGGCTTTAGAGTTATTTCATAGATAAAAGGTAATCAAACAGCACTGCACAAGTGTCTTAAACCCCTTTAAGAGCCTTTGTGAGTTTGTGTGAATCAGAGTTTAGCTAAGACACATCTGAAAGTCACCTAAAGAGTGTCACACCAGCGCCTCTGAAAATGAATCGCAAAAAGAAAGCTGTGAGTGCTGCTGGTATTTTAGGAATATAGGCACAAATTTTTGGATGCATGCTGTCATCACTGATACAAATTCAACTGGGGTGTAAAAGATGTTGCCTTATTTCAAGCTTTTATTGCTAAATTTTTGTTCTTGTTGTAATTTAGAAAAATAAAACCTCTTACTTCACCAAATACATTTGTGCTGAACAAGTGGCACAACATATATAGTGTCTGTAATATATATAAGTGTTTACAGCTATAGGAAATGTAAATCCCAGTATGTTTGTGAAAAAGTAAGCACAGAAGAGAGTGTAAGGAAGACTATTATTTGGAAGTCACACATCAGCTTATTCAGTTCAATTCCCAGTGGATTCATCCTTTTTTTGCAGCTACTGTAGTTTGTGAGAAAATGTAGTTCTGTGAGTTGCTGATCTTTCCAAAGCTTTCTAGTCCAGGTCTACTCAGATAGTAAGAACAGACAGCGAATCTTGGGACCTATAACTTCGATGAGCTTTGCATTGCTGTATAAGATGGAGTATAGTTTAGTGAGCAAGAATATGAGAATAAAACTACTGTTGGACTAGTGGAGAAGCTCAGTCACCTCATGAGTTCATCTTGGAAGTGTTTATTAAATCTAAACCCTCTGTGTAGAATTCAATTTCAATCTGTTTGTTTGAAGAAAATAAGTATTGACTCAAACATTTGTTGGTTTATTCTCAAAGTTAGTGTATATCATTATTTTTGCCTGCATTCAAGAGAAGCATCAGTTGTCAAAACAGAACAATTATAGAACTAGAAGGCTGCAACAAAGTTTTTTTAATAATAGACACTGATCGACCACATTATTAAATCAAACTGGTGGTGTTAATGTTGTCATGGACAGGGGTCAGCACAGGCACTCTGACTGGTCTGTGCCTATGGACAACCATAGTGTAGCTGTGTTGCCCTGTGTGTCTTGACACCTGTTAATGATGGCCAGCATTACATTTTTCCCATGCTGAACCCTTATTCACCACAGCATCAGCAGGAAATAACAACACCAGGTGATGTAATGCTGTGGTGGTCAGTGAAGATTAATCCATCCATTGTTTTCTTGATTAACGGTTGTGTCTATAGAGTGTCAGTGATTAATGCAGTTTCTCAAAGCCCAAAAGTGATGTCTCCAGATTGCATCTGTGGCTAACACTCCAAAAGAAGTGGTGTTTACAATCACATCCTCATAACTTGACTTATACATTAAGTAATATATCTGGTCCAAATGTTCTGAGGGGGACGTTTATATCTTCAACAGGATGCACAAACTCACATGAACACCTGTACGGTGTGATACAATCCAGTTATGATGCCAGTAAATAGTCTGCAACATTGTTGGAGTGCACTGTATTATACTGTTAGGAGTTTCTATTATTGTGTTCACATTTTATATAGATGTATTTAATTTTAATAGACCAGAAGCATTTGTAAACATTATTGTTGAAGCACCATCATTCTACTTTAGCTGACTGATGCTGATATTGTGCGATCAGTTTTTAATACTGCACTGTGGGCTTCTGATGGCTTTAGAAAAGAAGCTAAGATATTGTGTGATACACAGGTGTCTTGGAGATACTGGAGTTTATAAATCTCTCCAAGATAGAACAACTTGTTGTGTGTGTGTGTCTGGAAGTTGAGTCATGGCAACTGGACTTTTTGTTAGTTCAAACTTGTTTGTTGTCATGACTCAGCTTCCAGATAACCTCACCACGATGACTGAGAATCTTCACAGATAAGCTTTGTGGTAAGCTTTCAAAAACTTTAGAGGAGTTTTTTTTTATTATATCCAGCACTTCTGAATATCATTATGTTAATCTTGACATCACATGATGTTACCATTCTGACAACATCCACAGAACTGGTAACATTAAATAATCATTAGAAATTGAATGTTTTCAAAAAAAAACACATGACAGCTCAATGAAGAATTTTGTCACTACCAAAACAATCATAATGCATAATTGCCTTAAGTAAATGTTGAACAAACTGCTTAGCATTCAGCTGCTTTCAACTAGCACAGCATGTGGCATTCAGACATGCCTGACGTCTCAGATGGGATGATATGCAGTGGCTGTATTTGTGGTACTACAAAACATCTCTTTTAATATCTCTATATCTCTTCACTGAAAAGGTAAAATGCTAAATTTCTGACTGAAATCAAGTGATGAAGCAGAGGCAGCTAGACTGGGTTCAGAAGAAAAGTTAATATTGATTCCTATTATTAATGTTAAGAGAACAACTGATTAAGTGGTAATAAAGGTAAACATTCTGTTCTGTTCGTAGCTACGATTTGCTTCGAGGCAAAGAATCTCCAATGTTTCCCATCATTACTAAAAGCGCAGTCCCCTCCACAGGAGCACTCAGTTTAGAGAGACAAACAAAAGCATGATGTAAATACTCTCAGCAGTGAAGAAGCTCCTCTTCTCTTCTCTCTCCCCCTTTTCCCCATGATTAGCATTTCAAACAGTCCTTGTTTTGCATCAGGGCTTCATGCTTGTGTTCATGCCATCACAGCCTCGCAGGTGGCGGCCTGCCTGTCCAACCAGTGGAGTCGAAAAGCTTTTGTGTGTGTGGGTGTACTATTGGTGTACTATGGCCATTTTTGTGAGGACCAAATTTGAGTTTAATACCTTAGGAGTGAAGACATTTGGGGAAAAGTGAGGACATTTTGGGGAAAGGGTCTGGAATTTGATTGGTTCAGGTTAGGGTAAGTAGCTGCATAAGTGGCATTATATGAATGAGTGTTCTCAGAAAGATGGAAATACAGTGTGTGTGCAGACGTGTTAGTGAGAGCACCTCTTCATGGTAAGGATTAGTCCAAAGGGATCTGACCTCCTTATAAAACTCAGAGTACATCTACAGGGCTGCACGGTCTATAAATGCTACATAATCACAAATTCCTCTATTTCTGATTTTCTGCTTTGATTGATGGACAAAGTCACAACCCACTGAATTCCCTTTCTGCCTCCTGAAAAAGTCTGTATTTTAAGTGTGTGCCAGCCGGTCCATCTAAAGTTTGATTGAGTGCATCAAAGTGTGCCCAGCATATCAAGCACTGAAACAATGGTACAGACTTTTGCAGGAGCTGCGTTTCATTTTATCTTAAGTCAATTGCTAATAGATTGTCCGCTCCATGGGATTAACCCCAACTAAAACTGTGTTCAAGCCAAAGTAAATTAAAATGATGAGTTCCTGCAGTTTAGAGCTCAGCCAGGAGATATCTAATTTAATCTATATTGTTCTTTGGTCTATCTGACAAAGGGTTCACTGTCCTCAGAGTCCATTGTTAGTTAAGGTGACTGCTGCAGGCTGGGATGGCCTCGTCCTGATTTGATGGAGCTTCTTTCTTGCTACCGTGCCACCTAAAAACAACACACACAGATACAAATTTCACAACTCTGGCTTTGTTCATTGCCATCCCCGTTATTTAAACTATATTTTATGCAAAATAAAGATGAGGCATATTATAGCTTTACAATTATTTAAAGGGGCTGCCTGTCCACAAGAAATTCCCCAAGGGGATTAATTATTTTTTAATTATTAGAGTATCAATATGGTGGTGGTCGCCTCACAGCTAGAAGGTTTTCTTTCTGTGCGGAGTTTGCATGTTCTCCCCGTGTCTGCGTGGGTTTTCTCCGGGTACTCCGGCTTCCTCCCACCATCCAAAGACATGCACATTAGGTTAATTGGTGACTCTAAATTGTCCGTAGGTGTGAATGTGAGTGTGCATGGTTGTTTGTCTCTACGTGTTGGCCCTGCGATAGACTGGCGACCTGTCCAGGGTGTACCCCGCCTCTCGCCCGGTGACAGCTGGGATGGGCTCCAGCACTCCCGCAACCCTTGCGAGGAACAGCGGTTAGGAAAATGGATGGCTGGATGGAGTATCAATACTACTACTACTACTACTAATAATAATAATAATCTGCTCATTGATCTCCATGTTTTACATGAATCATACATGTACTCTCTGAAATATGCAGCCGTAGCTTCAGCCTTTTTGTTTTACAACCATGTACTGTATGTAGCCATCATTCACATGCTGTACTAAAGTAGCCTATTTGGTGTTATTTTACAATGATTCAGCTAGAGAGTTGCCAGCAAACTGATTCTGTCCAGAATGACTTCCTATTTACTTAATCCCGACTGTGTACATTTATCCACTTTCTGGTCCATCCACAATGGAATAAAAAACCTAGTGTCCATGGCAAGTCACTGCTTACTGCTAACAATCCCACAGTGCAATGAGTTGCATTTTATAGGTACAAAAATTACACTTGTCTTATAAGATCTGAATTTACAGCTCATTACTGCGTGAACTATTGAATGTCATTATGTCAGACACAACCATGAAGTTTTAACATTATTTGTTTTATGCTAGCTAGCTACAGCTGATTAAATCTGCTAGAAACAGTTGACATTTTGTCCCCACTTGCTCCTGTTTCATTGTGAAATGTTTCATACATTTAAAACAGTTCAACAAAAAGGCAACTTATGGGAAAGTGCATTTCTAAATGTAGTGGGTTTTCATTTGGCCGTCAGATTTAATTACATGGGTTTTAGTGTGGAGTATTAGTTTACAGCTTATTTCATGTTTGTCCTCTTGGCCCTATCATTTAAAAGATTATAGAATTAGGTTTTCTGAGCCCACTGTGCCTCATGGAGAGCAAGACAGTTGATATAGCCAGTGGAAGCAGTGATTATTATGGTTGATTGTAGAATCGTTCAGCATCAAAGGAGGGCTTACCAAAATAAAGCTTTATGATGAGCATTCACAAGACTGTCAGTGCCTGTTTGCATAAGAGTAACGCAATAGAAAGGAAGAGATTTATCGTATGACTGCATTTAAGTGTCTATAAATACCATGTCTTCAACTAAAGCCATTTTGTGTTATGTCTTTTGTACAGTGTTGGTGCCACTGTGACTCAGACTAATGCAGGCCTTTTCCTCACCTTTGTGGTCTTTACTTTGTTCCCAGAGATGCATGACCAACCTGTGAGGTCAGGGAGAACTCTGCACTCCTCCTTCTCTAGACACGGCTCCATTTTACACCACCACTTCTGACGCACAATGGAGGCTGGAGAAAAACACACCACAGCAGAAGGTCACTTTTTAGTCAGGAGGACTTCAAAAAATGAGCTGTTAGGAAAAAAACATCTCAATCAGATGTCACACTCTCTGGTCCTTAACAGCCCTGGTATCAGTGGACTCTGGTGAAACTGACTAAACTGACTTTGATAAATAATACATTCATGTCATGTCAGAATATTTCTGGTTAAGAGTGGTAGAAAAGGGTTCCAGTATTATTACCTTCAACACAAGAGGGCAGAGCCCTTGTTGTTCCTGCTACCTGTCCTGGGAAACAGGAGCACTTGACTGTTTGAGAGCGTTCTTCAATCTTGTTCCTATTGCAGCAACGATGAGCAGCAACAACTTCACAAGTCCCTGTCCTCTCCTGTGATGACCCTGAGGGAAGAAATTTGAAGGGAAAGGTGACAATTTTTCATGGTGAATTTTTCATGTAAGTAGTGTTAGCCTGGGCAACTGCTGCCTTTACAGATAGTAGCATATTGTAGTCAGACTGCAATGATTTCTTTATGTTTTATTAGATGTTCAATTTATATAAATACAGCAGTCTATTTTTATTATACTCATTCAGATAACCAAGTAACGAAAGCAAGTGTAGTTCAGACTTAATTTGTATGTTTCTAAAGCTACAGCACCACCAAGTGGATAAAAAACCATCAGCATTTATGCCATAGCCTAGGGAAAAAAAACAACATTAACATACATTCAGTGGCCACATTAGTACATATACATGCATCCTAACTGTCTGAAATGTAATAATTCTACCCTTTATACATAAATGAGGGATCCAAAACATTAGAAGCACTTCTTATTAAGATGTACTCCACATCACATCTTCACCACCCACTATGACCTCAATAATAAACACATAGTAGAATTATCACCTTTCTGACAATTTCAGCAAAAACTGAGAAATTATGACGCTGTTAAAGAACTGCTGTATTTCATTGCATTAGATCGTACAGGTGTACCTAATAAATTGACCAGTCAGAGTATATTACAGAGAATCATCAGCATGTTCACTTATCTTATGTCATGTTTCAGATTGTGAACAGATTAAGAAGAATAAGCAGCAAGTCCCACATCTGATATTGCATGATTTCACAGAGAATCAAATAGAAGGAACTGAATGTTGCTTTTGGTGATTATTACACCATTAGTTATTTATGCTGACACTTCCAAATGAAGGGATTCAACGGAGCAGAGGTAAAAACAAAGAGGAAAAACCCATGCATGAGTATTGCTAATTTAATACTGAGGTGTGAGCCTGGCTGCATGACCAACAACACCTGCAGGGTTGAAAGGTTAATTCATTTTTAAAATGGGGTTTCAAATCAGAGTACAATCAAAGATGTAATTATTCAAAACAAGGACCAATCCCAGATTTCATTTTGCAGTCATCCATAAGAGGTTGTTGTAATAGTACTGATGTAAAGTAACTAAATCTATTTAGAGCTACTTTAGTTAATTTTAGTTATTTTAAACGTCTACACAGACAAAGACATTTAGTACTTTTTCTCCAGTACATTTATCTAAAAGCTGTAATTTGATGTAAAAACAAGAATAATAGCATTGTTATGCTTATAAATGACATATACATTTAAATAAAACACATTACAATGTGTTTCCCTAACATTTTGTAACCCTTGATAAAGAAACAGTGTTCACTTGAGACCGAGTCCATGTTCTTGTCCAGCTCAAGAATTCTTCAGAAGAAAACTTCTCTAAACTCCTCAAATGGTTTCATTTAAAGAATTTGACGCGATTAAACAATATCCAAAAGTGAATACAGATTTGGATAGCAGCATCTCATGGCTCCTAGATTTATCTTATGATCTCTGGAGGGGCCTGATCCATAGGTTGGGAAACACTGGATAAAACCATCCCAAGGTATATAAAGTAGCTAAATGCTGCTAATACATTGATGCATTAGTAGTAACAATTGAATGTACAGTAATTCATAACAAAATTACTCTTGGGCCATTATTGGTCATAACAAATACCTATGATACTTCTAGTACATTTCTCTGATAATATCTTAGTTACATAAGACAGATTTAAGTGTTTTTTTAACCATTGTACTTGTCAATAAACAGCCTAAAATTAATTACCTTCTTTAATATGTCATATATAATTTTAATGTATATAATAGCCATAAACAAATGTTCCTCCACTGTCTCTCATGTAAAAATGCAGAGATAAATCTGCATGTCATTAACATAGGATTACATTCAGCTACTGCAAGAGGCTTTGAGTCAAAGACCACAGCAAATTAGATTTTTTTTATTTTTTATTACAGCATCTTAATATGAATATCTATTAAACTACAAGGCTCTGAGAATCAAATATGAAAAGTGACATCCTTCATATTCACTTCTATTGCCAGTAAGAAGGTTCTTGTTGCTTAACCTGTGCCAGGCAACCAGGTTGGTGACCAGGAGCTACAATGAGTCCCTCAGGGTGTGTGACTGGTCTGGTTGCGTCTGACACCCACCTGTCTGTCCTCTAGAGCTTTGGTTGCCAGTGGACACTAGCTGGCTGCAGAGGCTCGCTACACAGAGAAGCAGGACACCCCAGCGTAATGGTCGAGCCAGTATGTTCAGCTTCATGTTGCCTGCACAGAAAAAGAGGTTCATGCACACTTGAACAGAATTAGGCCAACAGTTGTCCTAAAGCATGCATCTGCATTATTAAATGCTTTTGATATCTCCTGACCCCTGATATGAGGTTCATAAAATCACTGCATCTATTTGCTCAATTACGACTCTCACATCACCGAGCTAAGCTGAGGCAAATCACCAAAATGCCAATAAAAGCCTCATCAGAGGCAACTTTGGAGAGTGGGTCCGTGCACTCATTCCTGAGTCATGTTATCCCTTCAGCTGTAAACACCCCTGCGTTCAAAGCTAAAGTCTCTCTCCAAAACAAGTTGTATTCCACGTGAGTCACAGGAAAACTGGGACATGAACTTTTCTGTCAAATTACAGCAAAAACAAACACAGAACAAACATGACATGAAGTAACAACACAATGTTTAACTCACTGGTTTGCTTGAAGCATTCACCACTTAACAACCTTTCATGGCTGCAACTAATTATTATTTTCATTATAGATTAAACTGCAGAAAAGTGTCTCAAATAGTCTCCTAGTGATTTAAATATCAAAAATAAAAACTTCTTTGTTTCAGAAACAAAAAGTCACCTCACATAAAACTATAAAACAGCAGCAAATATGCACTTATAAGAAGCTGCAATCAGGAAGTATTTGATATTTTTGCTTACAGAAGTGCAATTGTGATTCATTTTCTCTTGATTGACTAATCAGCTATTTGACTTTTTTTTGGTTTTGTTTTGCAGATCATCCCTCATTATCAATATGTAATTATCTATTAACATATTGTTCGTCATATTTCTACATATTTGTATAAACAAAATTCTAGTGTTTGCACTCAGTGTGTTAAATACATAGCCCACTTCCTGTGATGTACAGTATCATCATCCTCAATAAACGTGAGTACATAATTAAAACACATGAAGTTAATATGTTTACCTCTGCTGAACAGGCTATACATGGGTCTCTGCTGAAGCCTCCATCAGTGTCTGTTAACACCGTGCACACCATGTAACGATGCAAAAGTTGGAAGCAGATGTGATCCTCCAGTTTCTAAAGTTTTCTGCCTCAATTTAGAGTACGAGCGAGAAAAAAAACCGCGACACCGACCGTGTGCTGCTAAATAAAGCTGCAGTTGATAGAAATAACAGTCAACACGTCGGCTCAGAGAAAGCCTGCACGTTCACAAATCAGCTCCTCTCCCTGGGGTTACTGTACCTTTCAGGCAGGATGTGATGTGAGAAATGTGTCGGTCTGTGAGCACAGTGGGATCACTCCAACGAGCAAAGCCTGTCAGCTTTTCCTGTCAGGAAAATTAAAACTTAATCAAGACAAGAAACCATCTGTCTCCCGGACAATATGCGGCCACTTTCATTAGCGCTCTTAAGAAGCTTAAAGTCAGTATTGACATCCTGTCACACAGTGGACACAGAGGATATAAAGCGCATCTAAAGAAGGCCAAGTCCTGGGGTTTGTCCTGTTATCACGGTTTTCTTTTTTTTAAGTTTTCAATTATTATTATTATTATTATTATTATTATTGTTTTTTAACGAGGAGTCCAGAATAATGGACCCTGCAGAATAATGTTTAATTATTATTTTAATATTTAGATATTTTATTTATTATCTAGATATTGACTTATTATTAAATGTATTTTACTTTTTAGAATTTAGTATTCAGGATTTATATTTAGATTTTACTCTTTTTGTTTGTTATTGCTCCTTGCTTTTAAAACTGCACGTATTCAAAACCTTTCAAAATAAAATGTTAAACTGAGTAGTAAATAATTATTAAATAACACCCGTTTGAAATAATCAATAATACATTTTTGGAAAAATATACTTATTCGCAAAGCTTAAATGAAAACATGGATATCCACATCCAAATATGAAGCTGGGCTCACTCAGCCAGCAGTCATAAATTGTGGCGCTGCTATGTTGCTTCTAAATGAAGAAAAAGGACAAATACATTTGAAACAATAGTCTTCCTCTACAACCATGATAATAAAACTTTATTAGAGCATAGTGCACGTCATTATTCTCATTCGATTGACAGGGAAGTAGCTACAATATAAGTCAACACAGGGCAAATACACTAAGAAGTCAATAATGTTACTAATACAAAAACAATGCTGTTAACTGATTTTATGTTCATACAACACAACTGAGACCTTACCCATCTTATTTACATAATCACATCAAAAGTGCTACTGCAACATCTCAGTAACCATGTTCAACACCCACTTTGGTTTCAGATGTAGTCAATCTGATATCAGTGCTGCATGTTGTAATGGAGGTTTAGGCGGTGAAATTGAGCTTGAAGAGAACCGTCTGCGGTGTGGTGACATCTGCCACAGCTAGTTCCTGCCCATCTGACAAGCCCAGCTCTGCATTAGAGGGAGAAGATATACATATGTTATCAGTAAGGCCAGCAGCTGCAGGTCAGGATTGGGGATGACTGAAGTACAGCTTCTTATTACCTTTCAAAGTTTTGCAGAGGTTTGGCCTGGTTCGTTCCTCGATGGATTTAACAGACTATAATAAAATAGTAACCACTGCTCAATCACAGTTTATAATAAGTACAGATCATCAAACACCATGCAGCATTCTTCAAGATTTGATATATTACCTGCAGATACAGTGTCTTATTCTTCCCTTCCAGAGTTGTTGTGATAGCAGGAGATTTCATTTGTCTGGAAATTATTTAATTTAACATTTAGTAAACTGATTATTTTCCTCAAACAGTATTAATAATGTGTGAGTACTCACAGTGAGGCGTTCTCTGTCAGATACTCTAAAACCTCCTGTAATTTGGCTGAAGGAGGGAACTGGAGATCCTGAGGGACCTGGCTGCATGCTGAACAATTTTCCTGCAAATCACAGTGGAAGCAAAAAGTAACTTGTTATTCTCTGAATGGAGAAACGAACATTAGCAGCTAATGAACTGTTAGTGACTTCAATGAGGGCAAAACAAACCTTTCGCTCAGCTTCAAATGTGTAGGTGTACAGTCCATCCACATCGTTAAAGACCAGGTAATTATTTAAAGGAATATATGCACTGCAAGATAAAATCTTATGTTAAGCAATCGTATTTTAAAGATAATTAGTTTCAGAATTTCTGCTTCCAACGTCTGCTTCTGCTACCAACCTTGTAGCAATTTTAAAAACTTCAGTGGCACAGGCAGCTGTGGAGAACAAAAGTAACATGATGGTTAGTTAGTTTGTCTGCTTTCACATGATTTGCATCCACTAACATACCTTGCTAGCTAACGTGTTTTCTACAGTGGTGACCTAGCATTCCTGCCAAAGCTAATGAGCTTCTTTTTTTTTTTTACTGTACTGTACGATAGTCTTAGGCCACCATTATATTTGTTTTCAGATATGATATGATGGCCATATATATTTATTTCTCAGTCAAAAGTAATTGTGGCCTAAGACGTCCACACAGTACTATATTTCAAAAACAAATATTACAGCTACTCTCCCAGCTACTGCCTCAGAAGTATTTGAATTTCTTACCTGCAATAACAGCATTAGTTGACGCCACAGCAGGTATGATCCTTTTCACAACTCCTGTGGCACAAGAAAAATCGAGGTTTGATTTTACCACAGTATTATACTGAACAATACCATTCTCAGTAATGATAAGAAACCTTTAACCAAAAATAAAGAGAGACACATTTACCACATCAGCATTGAGTAAATAAAAATCTTTGAATCACCTTGAGTGAGTCTGTATGTGACTCCTGTAATGTTAAACTCTGCAGCTCTTTCTTGGGCTCTTTCAAACACCCACTGGATGTGCTCTGGATTGTCTCCATCCAAGCCCGTATCTAGAGGAGGAGAAGACCCCAGTTGTTAGCTTTCACTGTATTTATGCACACAGGTAGTACGTGATCTGGAAAAGTAAAATTAAGATATTGTATTACAATATTTTAGCGTACCTCCAAATGGCTTTTCTTTGGGCCACTGTAAGATTCTGGCATATTCAATGCAATGTTCTGGTAGCCTTGGCATTGATGCAATGGTGCACATGGGGAAATTAATCTGTGGATAGTAAAATTTAACTTAAAGTCAGGTGATTACATGCCAGAAGCCCTTTTCTGTTCAGGACAAAAATCTAAATTAGCTATCCTGTCCTGCAAAGGCAATACACATTACAACTACCATACATGCTGTATGTTGGTGTCATCCAGGTGATGTTATCTGGAAGTTGAGTAATGACCAGTACTTCAACTTGAGGCCATGACCATGACTCAAGCTGAAGTACTATTATGTGCACTAAAATAGTACAAAAGTACAATTTTAAGAGTATTGAATATGATGCTACTAAAACATAAATGTCTAATTCAGGTTTGTTCAACAAACATTCAAATGTGAAAATTATGAATAATAGTAACTGATAAAAAATATAGGTCAAAGATATTTGCTACCTAGCAGCTTGGTGTGGAGCACAAACAGGACAAGTGGTAAAAATTGAGCTGATTTAAACCATTTCATGTAGTAACAGGTGTTTAATCCATAATAACAGATCATAATTTATTAGTCAATTTTATTTCATATAAGAATCTACATCTGCAAAAAGTAACTAAAGCTGTCAAATAAATGTAGTGGAGTAAAAGTAAGTATAGTGTTTGAATAAGTGTATTTAGTTACTTATAACCTCTGTAGCAATGTGTGCTTTCTGTGAAAAAAAGCTTTTTTCTTTTGCACTAAAAACTGGACCTAAAAACCAAAATGCAGTTTCCATACTTTGATTGTGTAGTCACTGCATTCTAACTTTGTACTGCTGCAAGAGTCTACACAGTGCTGCACCTTCTGCCATAGAAAAGCAGCCAGCTAACTGGCTTTAGTATTTACTGCACCAGACTGCAATAAATACAGCTTGAAGCGGTTTACATTAAAGTATTGAATAAACATTTACTTTCATATTTTTTTCTATGATTTAGAAAAATTGTCACTGCTGTAATGCGTTTTTTTCCTCTGGCTGTTTACTCTGTTGTTTTTTTCTGCTTCTCTTTATGAACAAAGCCTTTTTTTTTTCCCCCAGACGCAAACAGCTGTTCTTGCAGATGGAAATGTGAAACACCACCTTCTGTGCACCACAAATGCTTTTTACCACCCACAAAACAAATTGAACAGCAAATGTGAAAGCACCTGAACAAAGTTAAAAGGCTAATCGACTATTACTGTAACACTGAAACTGGAAGATAAATTACTGCTGAAAAGTGACCTGTGGCGGGTACAGCTCCAGCGTGCAGTCGATGCATGCAGTCATGCCGGGCAGAATGACACGAGCGTTTCCCTTAAAGCCCTCCGTTCCTCCATCGATGAGGGGGATGATGGAGCTGGGATCCAGGACTCCATCTTCGTAGGTCAGGAGGGATATCTATATAAAGACAACATCAGATATACTTCTAATACATGAAGTTACATGTATATAAGGTAAAGACAGCACTCAACTACAATCAATATTCATCTTTCCTACCAGCATCCCGTTCATCCAGCGTCTGGCAATGATTGAGTCCAGCCCACAGACAATGATGTGGAACTCTACAAAGAGATAAGAATTTAAAACCCCTTAAGTGTTTACTTTGTAAGCTCTGCTAGTGTGAAGACCAACAAGAAAAATACACTTACGCCTGTAGAAAGACTCATCAAAGTCCTGGATCTTTTTAAAATGACTGCATGTTATTAGTAAGGAAAAAAACAATCATGGCTAAGATATATTTATGCAATATTTATACAATGTCAGTTAAACTTGAGTTCTGTTTCAGCTGTAAGAAGTCTTGCTGCAAAGGATACGGGACAACTTTACATCCAGGGATTCGACTGTTGATAAAGTCGGCAGCCACCTCTGCCTTTGGCCGCCCAACATCTTTGGGCCTAAACACACGCACATATGAGGATGTAAAAGATATTTAGATTACCTGATTTTAACTGCACAAGCTTTGCTACAGTACTAAAGTTGGGGACAACATTATTTTCATCAACTTATGTATGTTCTTTGACGAGCACTGTATAACTAATTAAAGGAAATATCAACAAACAGATCTGCTGATCTCAACTTTGCACATATTGCAAAACTAAAGAAACATCATTATACACATATATTATTTGTCTAATATTAAACTACCATTAATACTAGGAGAAGGAGTAATAGAGGTGAAACCTACCTGAAAAGAAACTGCCTGTTGAGGTTGGACACATCAATAGTGTCCATGTCAACTACATGAATAAGGCGAAACCCAGACAGAGCCTAAAGTACAATAAGACAGTGTCAGAACTTATCTCAACTAGTGAAGAGAGTTTGTATTTGATCCTAAAACACCCGAGTAAAAGAATGCATTAATTAAAGCTATTCCCTACCAGATTTTTAAGGAGCTCACATCCAAGTCCTCCTGCGCCAATAACCAGAATTTTGCATGTCTCCAGCAAAAACTGTAGCGACTACGATGAAGAACAAAAACAAAACGTGACTTGCTACCAGACCAGTTCACACTCATGCAGTCTAACATGCATTATGTTAATACTAGGAGAAGTTATTCCTGTGTCACCTCAGTGCTTGGCTCAAAGTCAGGATGAGTGAACGGCCCAGGCCTTTCCAAAAACTTCTTCACATGATTCCAGCGACCATCCCAGTCGCAACCACTGTCCCTGTGTCCACCATCTACAGCCATTCTGGACACAAAACACACCAATGTACACTGAACTTGTACTAGAAACTCCATGAGTACATTTTCCTGTTTTACTCTCCCTATTATGATGCATTTTATCCCACATTATATAGATTTTTTAATTATCAAAGGTGTGAAGAAGGCAGTTAGCCTTATGAATATAATTATATTGTGCTGGTCATTTCAGGTTTATCAACGATGATACCGGACTGATGCAGTGTAGGTGCTCTGCTTTATATTTGACACTGGGAGTTGATCCGTTGTGGCAGTCGATTAATTGTGCAAACAGCTATGTGAGGTATTAAGGATGTGCCTTGCTAAAGTGTTGATTTGTTTGTCTCCTGGCCCAGCAGTCGCTGCTGACTGTGCAACGCAAACCTGCTGCCAGTCAGAGACCTTCATTTAGCATTCGTCACTAACTTCTCAGTCAGGTCCTCTATTCGCCTTCTTTTCTTCTCCCTGGGAAAAGAAAGTAAATAGAGTTCAAGCATGCTGGGTTGACGCCAAAGGCCGAAAGTTTAACTACGAAATAATAGCATTTTTCGTCCATTGAGACTTACGGCTCCTCGGCATCCGCCATACTTTCACGGTCCCATGTCCTCGATTCTCGCTGCTGTGTTCACGAGTGTCAAAGCTGCGCACAAGAAAGGACTAGATTTTCCTCTACTTTGAAAAAAAATGCAAGATCTAACAGGTCTTTAAAATACAATCTAGCCACGCATTATATAACAGAGAAAAGTTCAAATCTAATATTGACGTGTAAATTGTTTTTTGGATGCCAAGGGCACTTTTTTTTCAGGTTGTTCTCGATTTCATGTTTGACACATACTTCCCCCAAAAAATTATATAAGAAAATAACACTAACAGTCCAATTAAACACTATATTGGACACAGTAACTAAATAGGTTACAACAATATAATATGTATTAATAATACCATATGTAAGGTGCTGTTAGTAAAGATGTACAAATAATTTTACCAAATGTATTATTATCAAAATTCAAATTGATGTGTAGCTTTTCTGAAATGAAGCGTCTTTTCTGTTGTTTTAAATGTTATATTAGCGAATGAGTCTTCTATAATCAAAACCAGCATTTAAACCTGTCGGTAACATGTAAAATTAGTTTATTTAATTTGTCTAAATCAACGACCCCCCTGTGGTTAGTTTTAATATATTTCAACAAATCTGTTTAAATAGTAATTAATAATTTAAACAACTCTGTTTAAATAGCTGTGACGAGCAGTCAATGATTATTTTCTGTTTCTTTTACGTGTAGTTTTATTTTACTCCGCACACTTTGGAATAAGCTGGTTTTGATGCGCATTCTTCAACGCAAATCTGAATTTCCAAGCACTTCTGCGAGACGCTGGCTCGAGATCTCGCGAGAGTACGGCTTCTCGTTTGACTCCCCACCTCCATGCTCAGACGGTGATCAGCTGACCTGTCAAAATATTACGCTGCGTGTGTGGGTATGTTTGTGTTTTTGTGAGTCGTTTGGACTACACTTTGAGGACATGGCAACTAAAATGGAGCTTGCACCTCTCCGACCGTGGGATGATTTCTTCCCCGGAGCGGATCGTTTTGCCAAACCAGAGTTCGGAGATTTGGCAAAATGGAACAACAGAGTGATCAGTAATTTGCTGTACTACCAGATGAATTATTTCGCCGTGGTTCTGGTGGTTTTCCTCATTGTGGGGTAAGTACTGACAGCATGCTAACGCGGTCAGGCTAGCATCTTTGACTGTGTGTTTAATTACCGTTAGTCTGCATACTTTCTAACCCGCACCCATTATGACCACACAGGCTATTTTCCATTGTGTAACGCTGCCAATGGGGATATAAACATTTTCTCTTTAAATGTTTTTGTATCTAGCTTAAATTTTCTGCAAGTGCTTCATGTTGTCAGCGGAAACGATCATCTAACATGACGTATCCTCTTTGTATTGTATAACCTGTGTAATGTTTGGGTCTAAGATTTTTTTTTTATAACACAACATGCTGGCCAGTTTTGTATAAAAACCACAAGCACTCCACATGTTTGCAGTAAGGCCTACTGTCCACTCACCATTTCCACTACAACATCATCTACACAAGTCATGTGTTGTTTATGCGATGTCACAACCAGTTGGCAGCAGTGATATATAATCATAAAGGAGCTCCACATCTAACGTAGCATCACTGACTCTCAGAAACGCCCCAACATCTCTGTAAGTGGCATTAACGCTGCCTACTTAATATCACTGTCATGTTCCAATATTCAGATTCCTGAACCCATTTGGCATGTTTCTGGGAGGAGCTGTGGTGACGCTGGTCTTCATGGGTTCCGTGTGGGCAGGAGAGAACAAAGCCACCATCAAGAATTTCAAAAGGAAGAACCCCACCCTGTTTGTCATCGGGGTTATGGTCACCAGCTACTTTCTGCTGTGGCTGTGCGGCGGCGTCATGGTGTTCATCTTTGGCATCTCCTTCCCTCTGCTGTGTAAGTCAATGAAGTTAGAGTTTTACTAAGATGGATATCAGGTTGGGCCTGTTGTCTTTCAGTCCACCCTCCATGGTGTAATACTCTGAAAGGACTCAGTTTATCTTGTCTGTGAGTGCAAACACTATTCAGGAGATTTAATATTAATAACAGTTAACATTAACAGTTGGTTATATTTGCTAGTTACAACTAGTAAGTTAAAACTCTTGTACACTAGAAATGTAAAAAGCATGAAAAATGAGATCTAGTTATGTGAAATATCATTCGCCTTGTTTCTCTGTGTATCTTCTGCAGCTTTTTGATTTTATATAAAATATAAGTGAGGTTTTCCTGGGAGTGAAGACGTTTTTCCAAACACTCCGACTCATCGTAGGAGAGAACAACATGTACAGCATTAATGACACTAATCCACTCATGAGATTTTCAAATAAAAGCTTTACAGTGTGAGCATTTTTGGAAATAGGAGCTACATGTAGTACAGTTTTGAATTTGCTACAGCTGTCTAAATACCTGTAGAGTTAAACCGTCAGCAGAGTGGTTTAGATAATTGATGGGTTGGATCATTACAGTGAACGTAGCGGCTTCAGCATGGTGGCACATACACGAGGCAGTTTGATCGCTTCCCAGGAGCTCTGCCCACTGCTGCCTGTGTTGACACGTTGCTATGGATTGTTGGTTTGGACAGAACTACATTTACTGACTGATGTCATGCATTCAGTATCTGCCTCACAGGGGAATCAAAGACACGTGTTGCCTTACACCTGCTTTAAAGTCTGGGTTGCAGCAGTATCACATTTTGTTTAGCTGTTTTCCAAATAAGTATTCCAGGCAAACATTAGAAAGAAATATTACTAAGTTTCTGTTGTTTGTCTTGTAGTAATCCTGATCCATGCCTCTCTGAGACTGCGAAATATGAAGAACAGACTGGAGAACAAGATTGAAGGGGTTGGGCTGAAGAAGACCCCCATGGGCATCATCATGGACCTTCTGGATCAACAGGAGGAGAAAATTAACAAGATACAGGATTTTATTGAAAGCAAACTGAAGGAGTAAGGCTCTCGCCAAAAGAAGAAGTCAGTGTCATATAGTATGGGTTCAAATTTCTGTAGCATTGTCTCGTGTTAAATTTTTACCCCCCTTAAAGTTTCTGAAGTTTTCATTCCCATACTTTATATCCGTTTTTGTTTACTTTATTCTTGGATATATTTGTGTTAGTTTACCCTGTTTAAAGTGCATAGATGATTACTAAAAGCAAGAATATAACACGATTTGCACAATCACCGCATGGATTGGGTGAGAGGCACTGAAGATTACCAAAGGTGTGAGCATTCCTGTGTAAAAAAACCCAAACAAAAATGATAATTTCTTTTGTTCTACACAGTGGCTGAGTATCAATATTTATTTCATCAAAATAAAGGAGAATGTCTGAGCACAATGCAGTTATTAGATATCAACAGTATTTGTTCTAAAAAAGAAGGATCTTTTCAGTTTGCTACCTCAATACATAAAGCATGGTAAATTTCCTTCCCACAGAGTCGACCCAACACCCAGTGAACTGTTAACTGCTTATTAAACAGCAATAACTCCCATCTTGTTACTTCAGGTGCTGTATGAACACTGATCTGACATAGGTGTGCTTCAAGTGTAGACATAGGTATAAGGCCTGACTAATAATTCTGGAGTTTATATGTTCCTTGTTGTCAGAACATTTGCACATACAGTTCCTGGCCATACAGGCTGGTCCGAGTGCACCCCCGCTGATCACAGCTATGCAATATTGTAAAATGAATGGCAAGTGCAGCTTTATGGTTTAAATATTATGTCATGTTACATGTTTGATGTTATTTCTGATGAGTCTTAATTTTCATAATGTAGCATGCAGAAATATATCAAATGACTGCAGAATAAAAAGCACAGTACATAACTTGAGGCAGTGAGGCAAAAATCCTGATTAAATTGTAATTTTAAAATTTAATTTACCACTGTTCTCTCTTAATTACTGAATACTGGACTAGACATCCTACAGCATGTTATTTTCCCATTATATCCCCTTTGCTTGCAGAGAGCTACATTATTTGTTGTCTGTAATGTTAAGTGTTTATTTTATACTGCTATTCCTGCTAGTAAAAGCATTTGTCTCCTGTTGCTTTTTGCACAGTGACTGCAGTGTGTGCATGCTGCCTTCACAAATGGCAGTTCAGAGATATTGCATATGTTATATAGATGCTGTATTGTACATTATCTATGTTTTTCTGGGACTTTTTAATTGTTGAAGAGTGATGGGGAAATCACAGTACTGAAAGTAAAACATGGCTGTCCTCTGAAAATAAAGATAACCTGCTTTGTGTTGCAGTCATTTTTTAATCAAGTCTCAGTGTGAATATACAGATGTATCACCTTCATCAGTTCTTATTTGTGTTAAATGCAAAACAAAGTAGTGAATTGAAAGTTGTTACTAAAACAAATGAAAAGCATATTCACTGTATGATAAGCTTAATAATGAAGTACTGAATAGCCTGCCCGACAGTGCTTACACAGTGTCACTATGTCTGCTCCTGTAACTAACCAGAATCATTCACTTGGGGTGCATTTAGTTTTACACTGATAAACTGCTACACAGTGCTATTTGGGAGTTGACAGGTAAAGTAGAAGTTTTTTTTTATAGCAAAAGGTAAATACTTAAACAGGTTTGCTCCATAATGAATCATCTGACCTGCACGCCTATTCTGCTGATCTATTTCTGGCACAAAATCTTAGACATTTTCATAAATTTTAACGTGTGAATGCCCATTAAAACAAATTACACTTTTACTAAGAGGTTATACATTTTAAAACCACTCAAATATAGGGCGTTTTGGCAACAAACACAAACACTTAATTTTTTATGTTTATTGTTATGACTTCCTACACACATTTAGCATTTAGTGAGATAACACAAGGCTAGAACAGTAACCAGCCATAAAAATAAAGTTAAAACTTTGTTTTTAGAGTGACTTATACCAAATACACACAATATGGTGAAGAAAAAAAAACAGCTGAAGTTTTAACCTCAGAGGAGACTTGTTTCACTTGATTCCAGGACTTTAGGGAGCGGCACCTGAAAGCAGTAACAAATGAATAAAACCTTTTGTTGGATTTCTAGGACAGTACAAGCAATATCATGTCATTATAGATAATCCTAGAACTAGAGCACTAACTTTGAGATACTCACAGGTTTGAGATAGGCCACATTGCTCTTTTTGATCTCACTTAGGAGCTGATCACGGGGCGTGAGCTCAACTTTTGGTGGTACTCGTCTGCGAGGGACAGGCTTCAAAGTCTTAATCACATCAGTGAGGTTGGGTTTTTCATCTGTCATCTCTCCACTGCTTGCATTCTTCACTTTGGGAGTCTTCTTCAGCTGAACACTGGGCCTCTCTGGTCTTCTGTCATCCCTTGGGTTCAGCTCCAGCAAAGGGTCACGTTTCTTAGGAGTTCTCTTCAGTTGGACACCCCTCAGTGGGTTTGCTGGTTCGTCATTGGGTTGTTTGGAAATGCTTTTGTGTTTGAGCTGCTTTTGAGGCTCTGGCTTCTCTTTCTGTATTTGACATGCAGTAGTAAGATCTGATGAGGGTGGTATGAGGCCATGTTCCGCCAGGAGTTCTAAGGGTGGTATGTATCCGAGCATCTCAAGTAAACCAGGAGGCAGATTTAGACTGCTCTCATACATCTGCATCAGCTCCTTTTGCTCCTTCAGCTGCTGCTGCCTCTGCTCCTCCTTCCTCAGTTGCCTCTGGCAGTCCAGATTCCTGGTTAAAATGTTGGTCACCACCATCCTGGGCCCCGGCTGCTCAAAGTGATAGCCCATTTTCAGGAGGGTGTTGTTGGCCTTGAGCAGACGTGAAATCTCCATCTCTGCGTGGTGACCCAGCATGTGCCTCTGGTTGTGAAATCGCAGCTCTGTGAGAGTCTCGTTGAACTGGAGACAGCGGATGATGGCAACAATGCCCTTTCCTGTTATGAAGTTGGACTCAATGTTCAGAGTTGTAATGCTGCGGTTCTCTCGTAACATGTTTGCCAGGCTGAAAGCTATGCTTTCATCGACACCAGTGTTGGCTATACTGAAAGTTTTTACATATTTGTTCTTCTTCAAGGCCCTGACATAGTCCAAGAGCATCTCTTTGGGAATGTTTTCTATATTGTTGAGGTTTACCTCAGTGACAGAAGGGTTGTTGTTGCGGATCTTGTCAAGTGTCGACTCCAAGTTTGTCTCATTTCCTGAAGGTCGTGATGTAATTTTTATATTGTTAAGTGCCAGCTTTGGAATTTTTAATTTGTTAATTTTTCTCTCTTCTTTTGGTGGGAGCTTATCATTTGTTTCATTTACCTCTGGCTCTTCTGGAGCATCTTTGGGAAGCAAAGAGTCTACTGTTGTAATTTCCTTTTTCTCTTCAAGGCATGTGCTGTCTTTTGGGGCTAAGCTCTCAGTCTTCTCCTTTTCGTCTAAGAAAGTTTCCTTGTAATCTGTTACTTTTTCCGTGTTGTTATCTGGCGATCCTGCACATTTAACGGTATTTTCATTATTGTCTGTGCTTTGTGCTTTAGGTAGCTTTAGCTCTTTCTGATCTTTCACATCCATCGCTTTGCCAATTTCATTAAAATCATCAACTTCTTCGACAATTTCTTCTATTATCTCTTCTATGATTTCGTCTCTGTCTGCACCATCTGCAGCTTCTTCCTCAATGACTTCCTCTATCACTTCATACACTTCATATTTCACATCATTTGTGTTTTCTTCTTTTTCTTTCCTTTCAGCTTCCTCCCTCAAAGTTTTCTGATAAAAACAATAAATCAGAACATCAGGGTCAGAACTGTGCTAGTCCCAGAACAGAAGGAAACTTTTTATCCTGCTTTGACATTTTAGATTACAATTTTCATAGTTTCTAAAGAATAGGTTTGAACCACCTTACCTCACTGGGCAGCAGAATAGCAGGAACTCTTTCTTCCTCAAGCATACGTTTGGACTCTTTCTCCCAGTAGAGGTAATCGACCAGGGATCTGTGGTCGAACGTCCCTGTCGGAGGCTTTTCTGTGTGGTCCTTCTGTCTCTGTCCAACCGGTACACTCTCATCTGGGGCAATAATAACATCCATCTCACTCTGAAGCTCCTTAAGCTCCTCGGGTGAAAGCATAGCAAGGATTTCATCCTCATCGATGTCTTCTTCATTGAGATCGTCAATGTCTCTGCTGTTTGACATATTTGCGCTCAGTAATGTTTTGCTTCTGCTGATATCAAAAGGAAGGATACCGTCTGTCTAATCTGTTACTCGGGACAGAGCAAACTGGGAAGCCTCTGACTTTGAGTTCAGCTTCAAACGGTTTGCTCCTGCCTCATGTGGAGTCTAAATTTAAACCCTGTGAACTGCATGGAAGATATTTAAGGTACAAGCAAGGGAAAGACATGCTAGCATTCTTTTTACAGCCCCTTCTCCCAGCTGGCTCAGCCATCAGGATCCTTTGGGATGACATTTGCTTCAGGCAAAGGAAAGTGCAGAACTGACAGCAGCAGGTGGACCATTTTTACAATTTGCCTTGTGGGAGGGGTAAAACCTCCACTGCAAACAGAGCTCCCCTCACAGTTCTCCAGAAGACATAACCTCTGAAGTGCTGCACAACAACAAACACATGAGCCAGTCTTTAGGGGAACTGAGACGCACAGTTGGAGAGGAAACACTTCTTCTCTCTGACTTTTTTTTGGATCATAATTCAAAGCTGGAAACAGCTTGTGGGGATTTATTTTATATGCCAACCTGAAAGTTCAAGTTTTATATGTGTAAGAAATAGAAAATCTTAAATAAATAGTTTGACATTTTGTCAAATAAGCTTCTAAACTTTAATGCAGAAATTTAACTGAGAAGATTGGTATCAGTACCATCATGGGTTGTTAAAGCTGGTTAGCTTAGCTTAGCATAAAGAAAATGTGGAAACAGCTAGCAGGCCCTAAGTAACAGAAACAGCCTATACAGTATAACTGAAGCTGAGTAATTTACAACTGTAGAAAAACAAAAATGTAAAAAACTGTGCTTAAACATGTATGTTTCTACTGCTGTAAACAGGGGCAAAGGGGTAGCAATTACACAGTTTCAGTCTTTATGCTAAGCTAAGCTAACCAGCTGGCTGTAACCAGATATTTAGCAGGTATTTGAATCAATCTTCAAATTTAACTTTCAGCAAGAAAATTTAATTTCCCCAAATGTCAGTCCCTTTAGAGCTTTAACAGAACTGGATATTTAGCAACCGCACTTAAAGAAAGCGACGACAGACCTCCACATGTCACACATGTATTTATTCACATCCTTATTCCCAGTGGAAGATACAGCTAACAACATATAACTACACAGTGACTGTACAAATATGTGAGAAAGCAAACATCTAGACATGAATATGGTTTTAATGGCAGTGGTCATTTGTTAATATAAAAAGAAGTTCTTATCAAAAGGCTGATGTTCTCACCATGCATTTTAAAACACATTACGGCACCAGGACAAAAGGTTCTATAAACAATATTGACATTTTGAAGTTTAAACAAGGTAAGAAATGGAAATGTATCTAATACACAGTCTGCTCTAATGATGATCAAATCATTCACATTTGTGAACATTTCAAGTTTTCTTTTCAATTTGGATGTTATACTTATGACTATTTGCATCACGTTACTGATATGAAAATGATGAAAATCTTTTTATTCTATAACCTACAGTTTTGTATAAGGCAGTAGCCAGTTCCTGTTAAAATACATGGTCTTGGAGTCTGTAAAAACAAGTCTCATTTGTCATCTTTACTACACAATAGCGTTTAAATGTAATGTGGTTGTGCAACATCTTAAAGTTTCTTGACACATTCTCATCTGCCTGTACAATTCATCCAATCGAAGGCACATGGGAAAGTCATTCAAGAGTGTCATCACTGTGTTCAGAGGTTACTTTAACATGTGTACAGCGTACACCTAGACTCTGCCAAAACGAACAGAACGTATCCCAATATGGATTTATGGCAGCCAAAAGTTTGTGTACAGTCTGTGTTTAATCTTCATCCCCTTTAAGTACTGCTGGCCATGGCTTTAATTGTGTCAAAGTTTGGTCTGGTCCTCGTCAGTGGATGCTCATATAGCTTCCGTCCAGGTGAAATCTGTACAGGAAGTTACAAAAGAATATGTCAAATCTACTGTAGTTCAACTGTTTGAGAACAAGGAAAAGATAGATTTACAATGGAAACGGAAATGCAATGAACCAAAGAGTACACATTCCTATGTGGTGGTGGAATAAATGGAAACTTTCTACTTTTTAGGCATGCTAGTAGAGTAGCTTTAGGGATGGCATTGTCAGCTGGCCAGTTAGTACACCACTTTGGTCTAAGCTGAAATGTCTCAACAACTATTGGACAGATTGCATAACACTGTATTGCTATCAACTTGAAAAGAAAATTTCCTTTTTTTCTATATCAGGATGTTTTTTGTTTTTATTATTATGCAAATGTGTCATAATGAGGTCAAAAATTCCAATTTGTCCAAATATTTGTTTTACGACTAGATACTTTACCTGCAGAAATGATGGCATTCTCATCGGCTTCAGCTGTACTTTGTGTTTAGCGCTAATGTTAGCATGCTAACACACTAAACATTCCACCTGCTAAAGCCGCACTGACATTGTGAGCATCTTAGCAAGTTGCATATTAGCATTTTAGCTCACTGTGCTGCTAGCATGGCTGTACATTATCAGCCTTGTTATTTATGAATCATTTGATAAACACTCAGGTGCACTGATGTACAGTATGTCAGGTGCAAGATCATCAACATAATGACACAATATTTTTATATATTTTTTTAATGCAAAATGCTGTACCTGGAGACAGCTAATCATGATATGGAAATGTGCATGATTTGATTGAATAATTTATTACACACAAATGAGAATGGAATATCAAAATGGAGATGACTGGCAACACAACACAGAGCAACCTGGCGTCTCACCCTTAAGTGTCTGATGGTTCATCTGTATTATTGGCCTCAGCACCAACCACCTCAGCTGACTCAGATTTTTTAGGCATTGTGTCAGACAGTTTGCTTTCTGAAGAAAGTCTGCACAAATGATCATTAATCATAAGTCAAGATTTGTATGGGGAAGGGAAGGAAGAAAAGGGAGACCTCGTTATTACATTTTTTATGAAATGAATATTTTAAGGTCACACTGGCAAATTACAATGACAATTTAAAACCTCTGTCTTGCAAATCCAGAGAAATACAATGTGATCTTTCATCCAGAGGCAGAGCAGCACACATAACAAAAGCCAAAACAAGACATGCACTAAAAGAAACATGAGTGGCACTGACATCTGTACCTGCCACTAAGCATCAGTTGGGGACAATAGGAGGCTGATTTGCGTATCCTTACGATAGCAAGCAGCATTTTATCTGACAGTCCATTAATAATTAGACAGAAAGGACAACCTCCAGTTTTCTGTGATTAACTCATTTCCCTTTTGCATCCACAGCTTCAGTGTGCAAACTTAGTCAACTGCAGCACTCACCTGGTGTGTGTGGGACTGCGGTTGTACGGAGAAGCATTCGCTCCGGGGTGAGTGTACTGAGGTGGGCTGGGTGTATCATACTCTGTCAGGCCAACTGCCAGCTGGTTGCGCCAGTTGCCTGTGCTCTCGACTGACGACACTGCAAACAAGACAAAAACACTCAGCTAATGTCAGCGTGTAACTCACAAGTAATTGTTGTTATTGGAAACATGGTTCAAGTACAGCTTAATGTCACTATTGCAAAGAACAAACAATGGCAACTCATCTGATATATGGCAATATACTATTAATTAAATACATAATTAAATAGCAAATACCTATTTGTATGCATACCTCTCATGCGTTACTAATATATTTAAAAAATCTTTTTTTAACCCTATTCCCCAAGTTTTGACTTCCTTTCCTAATCCAACAAAGAAACATGAAATTACATGTCCTTGCTCAATTTATGGGACATGAACCAATTTTTTTTATTATTAATATTTGTTTTTTTAATAATAAAATTAGTGCTTACTTATTGGTGGAATCATATACGGTATATTCATACATTTTCAAAGATAGTTTTTAAGATTTGTGATTCAAATGTGACAGTAATACAGAATGAGAGACAACAAATGTATTTCATCACATAATAATATTCTTGGCACTTTGGAAAAACCCTAATTTAGAAGAAATTGTGTTTTTTGGGGGGAATTCCTTCCTTAACCAGTAAATTTGACTTAATTTTGCTGCTCAAGGATGTCATCTCACCTGAAGAGAAGGAAGTGGTTCTGCTCGAGTGGCTAAAGGCCGCTGGCATGGTCTGGTAGCCCAGGCTGAGCTGAGATCCGCTGTCAAAGTCATATCCAGCCAGCATCCCCCTCCCTCCCTCTCTGTTGCCCCTGCTTCGATGGTACCAGCCTCTCAGATGCTCGGCCACCAGGGCCTTCTGCATGTTCTTAGCCAATAGCTCATTTCTGGGCCCCTCTCTGCTCCTCGGTGGCCTCACTGTTGCGTAGGGATTCTGGGAAAGAGCATCTGCTCTGTCACTGCTGTAATGCCTGAATCGGTCATGTCCGTGATACCCATTCATTTGGTAGGTAGGATTGACATTGTAGTGGCCTTCAACTTCATTCTCATACACATAGGCACCATTAGAGTAAGGCTCTATGTCTGAACAGGGGTAGCCAGCAACGTAGTAGGCAGTGGGTGCATAGTGTGCTGAGGTCTCAAATGAATAACTACAACCAGAGTGGTGCTGAACCAAGTTGGGCATGCTCCCAGTATTTCCATACACTTCCACCTTCCTGTGGAGACGATGCATGGTTGAGGTTCGGGAGTCCAGTGTACTGTATTGGGAGTTAGCCGCCCCGCAGAAGTCTAGACTGGACTGGCTGGTGTAGGACGAGCAATCCTCCAACACCTCTGTGCTGTTACTGCGGTGGGATGGCGACAAGATAAAGACTGGCTTCTCAGAGTCTGTATCTTTTCTTAACCGAGGTTGTGACTCCAGACTTCCACTGCGATGCCTGAAGCAATGAGGAGACCCCTCTGACCTGGAGAAAAAATACAACTTTAAATAATTTTCTATAAAAAAACGATCAATTATACCATACTATTTCTGGATTTGTTATTAAAACACAGGTTAGGCGGTTAGGAGCTTTGGGTAAAAGTTGGGGTTGGAGAGAGCAAGGATTTTGGTTGTTGAGGAGAAAGAGGGATATTTGGCTGGCAGTGCTGGGGGGAGCAGAGATCACACCTGAGCTGGCTGCTGCTGTAGGCATTGCGGGTCATTACTGGGGTGGGAGGCATGCTGCGTGGATCTCTAGGAGGTCTGGGAAGGGTTTTATAGGGACTACTGTGGTTGGAGGATTCCTCTCTTTGATTCTGGTAGTAGTTGGAAGCCTCCAGGTTGTCATATGCAAATCTAAAAGGGTGTGGTATAAGGAGAGGATGAAAAAAAAGGGATGAGATGCAAGGAAAAGAATGAGGCTTCAAACATGACAAGGTAAATATTATGGACATTATATCACTGGTTCCTTTCAAGGACAAGTCAGCTTTTGATTAAATAAAAAGCAGTGAAACCAGTTGCTTTGTAGACCTCATTGAAGCAATAACAGAGATTGGGGTAGGCTATCCATTTCCCTACCTGCTGCTGTTCTTGTTATTGTGGTGTTCCCTCCGAGATCCCTGTCTCTCCAAATCATATTCTGCCCCCAGCGATCGCATTGGACTGAGCTGAGGCGACCCTTGGGCTGATCGCGACCGTGGCCTCTGACTGATGCTGTCAGAGTCATCTGAATATAAAGGCAACACAAGGTAAAAATAGTGACACTCAAGCTTTTAAACACTTTCATTTTTAAAGCAGATGATGTTTATGCACCAGGATGTCTGTTGTCAGACTCACCATCATCCAGTGGGAGACTAGACAGGGAGCTACAGTCTGAACGGTTGAGTTCGTCTGGAGAAAGAGAAAATAACACCATGTTCACTGTGAATATAGCAAAATGATTAATGCAGTAACACAGGTCAACTCGCACCAAGCTGTACCTGCAATGATTACTGAGGCCCGCTGTGTGGGCTTTTTTCCCTTCTTGATTCTGTACTGGTTCATCTCGTCCTCTATCTGCTGGAGTTTGTGCATGGCATCCAAACAGTTTCTCCTTCTCTTCTTCTTGACTGTTTTGCACAATTCTGGCTCATTTGCAAGTTTCTTAGCCGCCTCCACAATCTTTTGCTGCAGGGCAAATCTGCTCTCCAGGTTCCTCAGGAAGGGATCCTGCACAAAACATGAGCAGCTCCAATAAGTGTGCGGCTGAATAAGAGGCATTCGTCATCGTTTAAAAAGCATTACAAATTTGATCTAATTAGGTTTTTTATGTGGAGTGAATCTAATTGAAATTATTCTTAAATAAGCTCCAGATGCATTACTGTCATCTCCTGCTAATTGGTAGCCTGTAAAAGCCAAAGCTGGCAATATTCTACATTTTGTTATTGTAAAAAATCCCATGAAAAGGTGAGCCAGAAAAACCAACCAGTGTGTTTTAGCATTCCCTTTTCTGTCTGTGGTTGTCAGGTGTCTCCAGTATCTCCATGTTAATAGTTGACAACAGTGCAAAAATATATCACTAATAAAATATTAATATGGACTTAGCCACAGACCTAAATTGTGCTGTAGAGCTGATATGAGACTATAATGGTATTATTTTCATTGTGTTACCATAAATATACTGTAAATCTGGTGTAAATACAGTATACTAATATGGTCAGACAATAAAGTATTTCAAAATGTTATTATGTTATAACCTAAATCTTATTTCCTATTATGTCTCTTACAGTTTGTATTAAAGCTGTAAACCTTTCCAAACATGTTTTTGAAACTGTATTAATATTACTTATTTAATAATTATGCAAAAATTGTTAATTGATTTCTTAGAACAGCTTGGCACTGTACTTTTTTATTTGTTGTGGAATAGTTTCACCTAAGGATCTGTTATCCTTAGGTGCTCATGTTCGTCATAATGAAGGAACATGTCACTGTGTGTGACTCTAATCTGTTTTTTTAGTCACTTTGGTGAAGAGGTTATTCAATTAATTGCTGTTTTTAAACTTTATATAGGTTTTGTTCACAACAGGACATTCTTGATCATCAGATCAGAATTATTCTTTACTTAGAAAAGTGAGCTGTATTTTCATACGTAGAGCAAACAGTGTTACACACATGAACACCAGGCATGAATTACTGCTGCATTAAAATGCACCAGTTAAATACAGACCTCATTGTAGGGGAATAAGTCGTCGAGCTTGAAAGCTGTGCCAACTCGCCGTCTGACCTGTGGCGGTCTTTCACCTGAAGAGAGGGGATACTCTTTTGGCAGTTTGCCAGTAAGCTCCTGAAAACACAAAACAAGCCCCATGAAAAGTTAACAGCAGAAACCGTCAATCTACCGGCCGCACAACAAGGCGGTTGAATAAAGAGAGTTCAACAGACTGAATGTGGGTGTGTATAGAGATATATATGCCTTGCAAAATATAGTATCAGTGCAGAAGAAAGGTATAGTAAAACAAAATTATTTCTCACCGCCTCTCTCAGGCAAATCTTCTTCAGTTCTTTTGTCTTCTTTGCCAAAATATCTTGAATCTCTCGTTCTTTTTTTCTCAGCTCAGAGAGTTTCTCTTTCTTCTGTTCTTCACTCATTTCAGAGTCCGCAGAACCTGTAAAAGTATTATATTAAATATTTATATCCTTATATCCAAGAATGTAGCCATCCATCCATGTTGCTACATGTTGTTACAATATCATCACAAGTTTAATCTTCAACATGTCACTTTAAGTATAATGATTTTTTATGAAAGCATGAGCTTAATGAACACTTCATGTACAGTATGTACGCTTAATGCAAGGCCAGTTCATGACCTGAAATAATTAAAACCTACCTGTAGACACCAGGCTCCCATTGCTGGCTGTTATGAAGTTATTCTTCAGACCTGCATCTCCCAGCCTGTTTATTCTTGCTCCTCCGTGCTCTGTGAGATCCATGGCAATTTCCTCCAAACTCCTTGCTGTTCCTAATTTAGCCTAAGAAATTAAGGAAGAAAATGTAAACAAAGTTTTGTAGATATACAACTGTGTGTTGTAAAAGTCACACAGACTGGTACCTGACACTTACTTTGCTTTGCTTTCTGTCCAAGTAGAACTGGTGCTGGCTAATAGCCATGACCCAAATGGTCTTGATCAGAGAATGGCTAGCGTACCATGTGTGGATAATTAGGCCCGTCTGCCCAAAAGTGCGCTTGGTTACTGCTCTCCTGTTGCAAGTAACACATCACAGGACAATTAGTTGGAGTTTGTATCATGTGCTAAAGTTAGAAATATAATATCTTTGGATCAATTCTGATCAATCCAAATGTTCCTCAAAAGAATAATATCTCCTGCTGCTCACCTGTGTGGATCATTAACTTCTACAGCAAATTTTTTCTCCCGGAAGTACAAGTTTTCCAACTGCTTCCACTGGTATAGCTGAATGTACAAATGTGGTAATAAGTGATATTATGGTCATTCAAAATATAATACATACATACAGTGATAATGACTTCAAAGTTTGACAAAGACTCTTCAGTCCTCATATAAAATAAACTATCACAGAATTAAATGATTGTAGTAATACAGGTGTTTTGGCAACTTTCAACCACAGTCATTAAAAAGGCAGACTGAAACATGAGCTATCATTATAGTCTGCACCCATGGTATGCCAAGTCTGCAATAATGCAGGTGTTAGAGAGAGAACCACATTACACTAAGACTCATCACAGTATACGACACTTTCCGTGGCTCATCACGTCCATCCTCCTATCACCCAGGTGCTCACTGACAACAGCCAGCCAACAATCTATTTGGGTCATGACTCACAGTTTGTCTGGACTTGATCCGAATGAGGGACAAAATTAAACAGACAAACACTTTTGTATAACATTCAGTAACACGTATGAAGAAGCAAACCTCCACCTGATGTAACTTTTAAAAAACTCTCGTTTAAAGATTGATTCATTTTTAACTCATCATACTAATTCATAAATGTCAAAGCTCACTCTATCTCCTGTATACTTCCAAAGTCGACCACACAAAGAAGTGCAATATCCAGTCTTACCAGTACAATAGACGTGCAGAAGTCCCGTTTACGTTAATAAATCCTCCCTGGCTTTACTGTCAATGCAAACACATAGTGTGTTCTCTTTCGTGTCAGCTCCTGACTTGCCTCCTCAGGTATTCTCAGAACATGCACAATAGCGCCCAAATCCAGCCCCTTTCCCTTTGACATCACCAGCACACTCCCTCTTCTCCTCTCCAGGACACATCACTGCATGCACACAGCCAGCTGGTTGCACAATTTTGGGACACGGGAGACAAAGATGGATTGCACCATGTCGAGTCATTACCGGGAACACAGTTTTAACAGGACCACAATGCCAGTAAATTAAAATGAATTGTGCTGAACTTTGACCTATTTTTATAACTGCAATGCAATGTCATAGCCACAGAGTGGACAACATATCTTACTGATCACTCACATGGGAGTTTCTCCTGTTAACTCAGAAGCTCAAACAACACAGATGGAACAAGAAAAGCAGGTTCATACTGAATGTATGGTTGTCAAGGACTTTATTCAAAACTACATAATCTCATTAAAACAAACTGCCAGACCTCTCTAGACTCAGATTTTGCTCCTGTTTTTCAAGTCTGGCTTTGTCCGCAGCAGCTGAAACCCAGCCTGTGTTTGACTGAAATAGATGAAGCATGAACTAGAACTGGTGAATCACCGCGCTGTGTGCAACGGCAGCAATCTTTAAGCATGCCCTGTGGTATCATGTCAGATTAGTGAAAGAGAGAAACGGCAGCAGCCCTTTTCTGAATAAAGATGCAGGAAAAGTTTACCTTTCGAGGTTTTAATTTATCTTGCAGATCGTACTGGCCAATGCCCTTGTAGCTGAGCCCAAGCCACCATGGGATCCCTTGTTTATCCTGTGAGGCAAAAGCACAGCTTGTAGAGATGACTCAAATTCAGGTGCAACAGCTGTCATTTAACGTTAATCATAGCAGAAGACCTACCTTAACTTCATAATAGTGCACACCATACGTGGGCAATGATTCCACTAACGTCAAATACCTAGAACAAAAGCAATTTTTATTATAACCACCAACTGCTTTTTTAACCTCTGCATGTGGTTTACTTTGGAAATGAGAAAAGACAGAGCTGAGAATGTGATCTCTGTCCTGTGAATCAGTGTGATTCACTAGACTACAGCTGAAGAGGAGATATTGATTTCTATGAGATGATGAGAAAAGGAGTGGCAAAGAGAGATGGGGAGAGGGGAAGACTAATGGAGGTGAGAGGAAGATTAATGAACTTACAATTTAATAACATTCAATGTCCAATTACAATTTTTTCAATACTTACTGCACAATGGCTTGTCCTCGAGAGACTCCTTTCAGCTGTTTATAATATTCAATTACTCGATCCTCACTAGAATGACACATCAAGAAGACACATTTTTACTCAGCTTTATATTGTCACATCACAACATTCTGAATGGTAAATCTGTAAGTATTCTCTATCTTCTTTATGTCTCTATCTTACAAAATAGTCATGTCAAAAATATAACTAGATATACAGTATCAGTAAATAATAGTATAATCAAAAAGGGCAATAAAGAAATAAAATTTTATATTTTTACTTGAATGTCCAATTAGTTTGTTTAAAAATAGCTTTTTTCCTTCAACCACAAATAAGTTGATGAAATACAAAAAAAAGAGTGAATTTTCGTTTACCTATTTTTTTAAATTTATCTAATTTTCTTGAGTGATTCCCTAAGTTTGTGCAACGTCAGCATTAGTGAGGCAAATGATCGACAATATAAACAATATAATAAACTGTTTATCTATTATGTACATTTAAGGTGTATTCATATTTTTTGTTGCAACAAGGAAGATTATCCCTGTCAGGGATAGTGTGTAAAGTCAATGTATCTTTGAGGAATATCTGCATTATTAGTTGTGTTTCAAGAGCCAAAAAATGGGAAAATAAAGAAAAAATAAATTGAGCTAGTGAATGATAAATTGAAGAGTTAATTTTTTACCTTCATTTTTTTACTATTTGGTTGTAAAGGAAAAATATAAACATTTTGTTGTGTATTTTCAGTATTTAACTGCTGCACTGAAAAATGTCCTAAATATGTTTTTTAGGTCAAGTCTACAGGGCTGCATGACTTACAGGGAAGATCGCCAAGTACTTGTTTTTTGTTTTTTTTAGCATTTCCTGAAAGCATACCAGTATGCAAGTGATGGGTGTTCCTTGAGTACTTTGGTGGGAAGTGTTGGTAGTTTCTTCAGGTCAGCTCTAGTGTTTTCATCACTGAAAACAATAAAAAAAACAATTAGTTTTGGAAGATATATAGATATAGAATCTTACAGAACATGCAATGACGTATTATTGAGCTCTTTAATTCAATATAAACCTTCAATGTGACCTTATCCAGAGGCAAAGGTGGTGCAATAACCAACAGGTCCATAGTTGGACATGACTCCAATTACCTAAACACTCACGCACCCTCACACCCTACCCATGTAATAAGTAAGTTTTTACACTGTGGTACAGTTTTATTTTAGTTAAGCATCCGAATACCCCCACCACTGTCAATTAATGCCTATGGCCCTATAAGTAGTAAAACTGACCTTAAAAAAACTGGAAGAAGCCTAAAAATTGTCACAGGTATCTCAAAATGGCAGACCAAAATGCAAACCAGAGCAAGAAGGTTAATATAAATTAATTATAATTATACGTTTTTTTAATTAAAGAAAATGTACAAAACAGTGGAACAAGGCTGAAGGTTGCTTCTAACAGAGGGCACAAACCTAGGTGACAAACAAAACTAACTGAGGGCTAGAACAAGGCTAAAGAATGTAGGAAATAGTAACAGGGGTCGGGAGGACATAACATGAGGCAAACTAAACTAACTAAACACTACAGAGCATGAGGAAATTGACTAAAGAGGGGAACATGAGTGGTCCTGCACATGAGTCTGTATTAGTGTGTGCAGGAGAAGCAGAAAGAAACTGAAGAGTTGAAGTGAAAATAAAACAAGGACATGACATGGGCCATGACAAAAGTACCCATTATGTTTAGTAGGTTTTCAGTCACCTACGAACCCCAGAGAAATGCAGAGGACATGACCTCAGTGTCCTCATTTTTCAAAAAAAAGTACACAATTGAACAACGGTAACTATATTCCTAAGTAATCTTACTTCTCCAGCCGTGCAGAGCCAGGTGGGGACTTGCACAAAGACCTGCAGTAATTCATCAGAGCACTACATGTATAACATCAAAAGGCAGCTCTGTTAAACACAGCTAATAGCTGCTCTCTGCAATGTAAAGGTGGCTTCTTACTGCAGTGCTTCTATCAGCACTATGATATTCATTAGTTGCCTGGTGCAAGCTTCTCAGCACTCTGTGGTAAGCCTCACATAACAGTGCTATTGATTTTTGTTGTCCGCACTCTAAAGAAACAAGTGACCTATTGAATGTCTTTGCTAAAAGCTCACTATTAACTTGTCCTGCTGTTGTTAAATACTTCTTACCTAGCTGATAATGTGCTCTTACCTTATGTAGTCTCCCTTAGCCTCCTAGTGATAAAAATACATCTTGTTAGATGACATGCTTTTAAATGCAGCAATTAATGTATGAATATGAGACTATTAAAAGCACAAACCTGCAAAGCATTTGCAGCTAATTTGAAGACGTTCTCACTTTCCACTTCAATAACCCCCTGAGAAACATAATAGATCAACAGAATGAAACAATAAATAGGATGGAGGAAATACGGTCCATGTGGAGAAAGCTTTCTAGATCCAAACAAAGACTCTTGTCTTGAATCATGTTGCCCTACAATAACCTCTCAAAGTGAACGCCTGTGTCTTTCTACTTTCTCAGACTATCTGCTTTACATTCCAGCCAGCAGAGTAAGAAAACAATTGGCCTGCAGCAATTGTCTGCTGCACTGAGGTGCTGCTCGGGTCTAGAGACAGTGAATCATCAGGGAGCTGCTGAGAAATAAAACACCACTACAGCAGGATCCTTTATCATTGTTTCAAGCTACAGAAAAACAAGAGAAAAGCACTTACATTGTAGACAGCAGATTTTGCGTTCAGGAAGAATAGCTCCACTGTTATGATGTCCTTAAGCTGTGTTATGTTGTCTACATAAAACCTATGAAGATGAAGCATAAAAGCAAACATATAGGTATGTATTATCACAGCGCTATCCTGGACATTCAGCTGACAGCTATAGTATCATACCCCCTATCACCAAAGTAGTGCTCCCTGCTGGAGAGCTTGTGCATAAAAAGATCAATCATTACCTGACCAGGAAGCTGAGGGCAATAGGCCCAGACTTCTTTGAATAGTCATGTTCAAGAACTCTGCGGTCCATCTGCAACCACTTACGCTGGCCACTGCGGAGGCAAACAGGCCGGCGCATCAGAAAGCTGCTTTTTGTACACATCTGCGACGCACACATATCATCTGTATATAATAATATGCGAAAGGCTACAAAAATAAACTTAATGATTTACATACTTGTCATCAAAAAATGCAAGTCCAAAGAATTCCTTCTCTTTGAGGTTGAAATGGGAGGACACCAAGTCGAGGAGTTCATACGACAGCAGCTTAGGCTGTAGGGAAGATTTAGATAGAGAGGGGGAACCTGCTGTAATGAAAACATTTAGGAAAAAAATCCCTGTACAATAATTCTGAGAATTTCCTGTATAAATATCTTATGGATACTTGAGGAAATTGTTTTTTCTGTTACTTCCTTTCTTTCAAAGAGAAGTCAGACTGATTGACTTGAGAGCAATAAGGCACTGCTCTGCTCAAGATCACTTCAACAGATGCTGCTCAGTCATATAGTTTAAGTGAATCTGATTTGAATCTGAATCAAAATAACACTGAATGACACTCCATCAATGTAAAGGGAAGTGCAGAAATGGCTGATTAAGAAGAAACATTCATTTAGGTCAAGCGTATTCATACCTGAACCAGCAGCTCTAGCTTCCTGTCATCCAGCAGCTGCACTTGGCACAGTCTGCCCTCAGTCATCTGTACGGGAAAAGAAAAGAGGAAGTTCAAGGCTCGTTGTTGTTGTCTCAACACAAGAGACAATGACACCAGCATTTTGTTTATCAGTAATGTGTTTACTACTGCGGCAGTATAGCATACTGTACATAAGGCCAGATAGGTCTTCTAAAACTAAAATGTCTAGAAATGGCAAAATAAAGAGAGTTGAGACAAATGCTGCCACATTTACCAGTAGTAGCCAAAGAGACCAAAGGTCTGGGTGGTAAATACAGTGATCCTTCTCAAGAGAAAAAAATACTGACGTTGTTAATGACAATAAAACCATTGTCTAAAGGATTTGTGACCACAGCAACATACAGATGAATTTGACAACTTTTCCTCTTTCGGTCTCCTGGCTTTTTCAGCATTTGAGTAAACAAATTTCCAATGGTGGAAGGTAATTCACTCAGTCTGTACTGTTCAGTTTTGATGCACTTGTGTAGTTTTAGGGTGCTTCACGCTAGTATTTCCATTTTATGTGACACTGTACTATTTTTTAGAGGAAAATATTTTACTTTTTACCCTCTACATTTATTTGATAACTATCTGAATTACTAGTTGCTTTTCAGATTAACATTTTAGAAACAAATACGATCAGTAAATTTAATTCAAAAGATGAAAAAAGTTACCTCCACCAGCTACATCATCAAAATTACACTCTTCTCTGAGTACTAATCAAAAATCATCACTCTCACATTCTCATCACATTTACGTATTAAGTTACAGAACTAAACCACAACCTCATATCAGATTCAGACTAAACTCTTGCATCCATTAAATGCGGTTCTCTGGTGCTTAACCCCACAAGATAAAGGGGAGATGATATTTGTTTGCTTGTGCAATATCACTTTAACCACAATGCCCTTCAAACAATGGTTCTCATGATTACAGAGTGAAGCTGACCTGAGAAAAGACACTGAAAGCACCGTGCACTCAATCAATCAAATAGCCAGTATTGTAGAAATGACAGATTGAGGTTGACAAGTTTTACGACACAACCTGCTAACAAACTGGAGAGAAAAAAAGCACACAGATCTAACAGCCTCCTCATCTGACAGAATGAGGCTGATGACAACTTCTAACACTTGCAGTACCTGGTAAACCTCTCCAGGGAGAGTGCAGGTGTGGATGCATCCCTGACCAGAGCTCATCCTTTAATAAACATCTCCCCTTGTATCCAGATCATGAAACTGTTATCTCTGACTGAGTAGCAACAGCTGATGGCAGCAGTATTGAGTGAGCAGCCAAGCCGTTGCTGTGTGCAGTGACGACTTACGCTGTGTGGCCAGTTTATAGGAAATAGGCAGCTGACTTAATGAGGGAAAGCTGGGTCAGACTCCTGAACACAGTTTAGGGTTTACAGCTTGTTAATGCAAAACAATATGAGTCAGACAAAAAAACATAACAGTCAATATGAAGTGGTGAAGAATCTTTGATAAAACAGTTTAATTTACTTTTACCCTCATTCCACTTTTGCTTTTAAATGACTGATATGATTTGATAATCCCATTTATTGCTTTCTCATATTGCACTAATAAATGATTAAACCATTTGCTCTGCTTTCTGAAAGGAAGGACACACCCAGTTGCTCCTTTAAATTACACCATCTGTATTGTTTTAATGAGCACTTTGTCAATTACAGCCCCTGAATAATGTCTTTCATATCAGTACAGTCACAAATTTTCTTCCATGGTCTAAATTAAAAGTGCACATTTAATAAATCCAGTTACTTTTGGCTGCTTATGCCAATCACAGTGAGTACTATTACATTGATCTGAGCTTGATTTAGTTATGACTGAATCATGTCAGGGCCACACAATTTGTTTTTGTAATAAGCATGACATTACAGTAAAAGTACTGGCCACTAGATGGTGCAGGGATTCTTATTTTTCTACGTGAAGAAGTTTCTGTGGAGAAAATGGCCTCTTGAAAAGCACACACCACTGAGGACTTTTCATAAACCATTATTAGCTCAGCAGATGAGTCAAATTTAGCTGGGATGGCTCGTACTAGATGAAGTGAGTGGAAGTAGAAGCTGTGATTTTGAGGAATTTCTAGGAATCATTTGAGAGTTATAATCACTACAAGAGCTGCTATTTATATCTGACTGAGCAGCCTGAAAACCCCAACTAACCCTGTAGTTTCTACGTGTAAGACAAGACACGTTGTGATTTCAACTGGTTTACACACAGTAGTTAAAAATTCACACTGGTAATCGATTAAACCTTCATTTGACATCTCACGGCCTATGTGTCAGAGCTGGTGTAGCTCATCATTGCACAGCAAAGTGCTGCTTAGTCAACCAAACACAACCTATTCAAGCTCAATAAAAGGCCAGCCGTGGCCCCTGTGGGGTTAAGACAAGCACCTTCATGTAAATGGAGACATGGAGGAAAGAGAAGAAAGACCTCTTTGCCTCTGTGTTTGTCTCTCCAGAGACTGGGCAGGCGCTGGTTGAGGATTGTGCCGCAGGGTGCGGGTTTGGCTGCCGGTTCTGAAGCCCGAGGTTGGCATATAGACAGCTTGTTATACAGTATGTGTGCTACAGTGAATTATCCCAGTGGAGACTTAGAGAAAGCACAGATGTGGCCTCCTTCACGAAGAATGAAAGAAAAATCGTGTTCATTACAATAAGACAGAATCTGGTAAGACGCAGAGACTTAAATCTATCTGATGATGAGCAGACATAAGGCACAGAACAAAAAAAAAAAACTATAGTTAATTTAAATTTTATACTCTTAACAGTTATCAGTTATATATCAAGCTTTACAAGTGTACAATAAGCTCATATGAGAATGTTTCTGTCTCCTGAGTAAACTGTCTGTCAGTGTTTAATACGTCACATTGGTTAAATGTCATGTCCAGACTGCAGCCGGTCTTATCTCAGTTTCCAATATTCATGTATTATTAATGAGGACTGATACAACACGCAAGTCAGTGTCTGCTCTCTGTGCTTACATGCTCTCATCGCAATTGTTAAAACATGTATATCATTATATTATTCTAGTTATTAATAAATATCCCCAAATTACATTTAACATTTTTGAGAAAAACTGCACAGATTATTAAGACAAAATATCCGAAGAATCAAATCTTCCTTTGGCTACAAACATACTGTATTACATAACAGCATGTGAAATCCAATACACAGTCGTGGTAAACTGCAGTGTATTGGATTTATCTGACCTTTGTCACCTGACTGGTAACGGCAGAGAAATGGGAACTCTGTCAATTTTTCACATCAAATTTTACAGGTTTTGTGGCGTACTAACAGGAAAACTTCATAAAATCTACTGTGGCTGCAGAGGGAGCTGCACAGAGTCTAATAAACTGGCTACAAGACTGACATTTTTTAATAAATCTGGGTGTATGGAATTAGAAAGAAGTGAGGTGACCAGATCTCTCTCACCTGCTCAAGGCTGCTTTAACCACTAGTAACATAACACAACAAAGTAAAGAGGGTATCAGGTTTTGACAAGAAAGAGCAATGTGTGATATCTTTGGTTCTGCAGCATGGATTTTATCTTTTTTTTATTGTCATGATTCTGACAATGCTGTACAAGTGCAATGCTTCTCACTGATTTCTTTGGGACATATTACTTACTTAAAATACGTATTAGAAGTCCAAAAATAATAAGGCAACACCAAATTAGACACTCAAGGAGGGGTCCAAGCACAGAGCAAGAAGGCGGCTGATTACAGAAAATGATCCTCTCATCTGATATCTCATCATGACTCATGTTGTCAGCAGTCAAAAAGTATCTGTCTGGCATCATTCTTATAAAATCACTCCGTGTTATCTTGGGGAAATTCATGAATACAGTGAGAGTGAGGATATTACGGGAGAAATATGACATTTGTTATTATGACACAGTAGGTGTTTGATACAAGGACACTCTAACAGGGAAATGATGCATCATGCAGAACAAGTTCTATTTTCACCCTGACATTGTGACATATTTTCTCTCTGCTGTCCTACAACTGGACATAGCAGCATGGTGTTTAATTAGCAGGCATAGTGACAATAGTAATCAAATCTGCTTATCCCCCATGTTTTCTCCAGAGCTGCATAGTGTTTGAACTCACAGAGTTTCAGCTGCTGTAATAATTACTGACCTTGAGGAATTGTGACTGTGCTTTAAAAAGAAGAAATCTACATAGCTCAGTGGTTACATTTTCATTACTGCTGTTAGGCTGCAAAATCCCTACAAGCTTTGTAACTGTATTTACAGAGGAAAGTGAATTTGTGAACAACCTTGCTAGCAGTTCTCTGGTATTTTGACCTAGATGCTGACCTAAAGGCCTAATGTCCATTGGTCCCCTGTATATCTGCCTCCGTGTTGCAGGAATTTGGACATTAAATCAAAGCACTGGGCAAACATAAATGTTGATGATGGTACTAGATAAAAAGTTAAAGGTCCCCCAAATTATCAGCATGTGACAAGCAGAGTATGTACTAAATTTCATGGCAATCCATTTAGTATTTGTGGAGACATTTGTCAGTGACAGACTGATCAAAAGACAGCAACACTGCAACCCCTACAGCCACACCACCATCTAACATCAAATATCCTGTATTTCATGCAGTCTGGGCCATTTTAGTTGACATGCAATGCTTTGTACAGAAGTATCAGATGAATAATAATCAGACACCAAAATACTTTCTGTTGCTAATTAAACACAATTATCTAACAATGTTTAAATTGTGTTTTTATTTTTATATTATCTGCTGGATCAGTCTCTGTAAAACATTGATCCACAAAGGCAGAGAGTTTTTCAAAAAGTATACAATTGCTGTATATTTGAAACACTCTCTCTGTCTTCATTGATCTTTTAAGATACTTAGGTTACAGACGTTTCAAAAGCACTAAACTGTCAAAATGCAGCGTATCAGTATAAAATGTAAATCACTTGAAGCACACAGCAGGACACATGACTGATTAAAACCCCACAGACTAATCTGTAAGTACTGAGCGCTTCCAATTTCAAGAGCCGTGCCACCAGTTGCCCTCATTTTTAGGGTTTGACAGCTGTCCCCACTGCAAGCCCTGATATCACAAACTGCAGAGTTTCATTACAAAGAGCTGCAGTGACTTTCTGCAGAGCTCAGGGATGAGGCACTGAGGCGCGCACGTGAATGGGTGGAGAAAGTGGAACATGACCAAATTACATGATCTGGATGAAGAATCAGAGATGATTTTCACTCCTGTGAAGCCATACTCATTGCCTTTACCTTAACTGAAGGCATGTATCAAGGTCTGGCTTGAAAGTGGATTCATCAGTTATCAGTTTTGATTTTCAGGAAAGATACACATGTGTAAGGCAAAGTTCACCTAAGTGATGCTGCTCTGCTGTAAGCTTTCATCTTATTATGTACTGTATATCAGATGTATTCCCTCTGTGGTAAGTGTATGAACACACTTGCACTCGTCCAAAAATAGCTCTCTTCCTCTCTGTCTTAAACACATTTCTCAGAAAGTCTCAGGAGGCTTTGATTTCTAAATGGTAGGTTGCCAGCTGAGAGCTGAGACATATCTCAGCAGCATCACACGGATAAAGGAGTATCTCTGTCTTGTTTAGGCTGTCATACTGACAAACAAGTGAGGCTGCTCATGTAAAAGTACAATGAATTGTTTGTTAAGTTCTGACCAAGCCTGTTAAATCAATTAAAAGTGCTGGATAAACTGAGAAATGTCAGTTTAATGCCACAAAGGTAAACTGTGGTGATGAATGACCCAGGACATCCTCTTCAACAAATAGGAAGGAACAATAAAGTTTCACACTGGACATGTGTCATGCAGACACAACCGTTACAAAACGATTCCTGTTTACAGTGCCTGATACTTTAAATACCCCTAGACATGAGTGTCTTCCTTCAACTCATGAGATAGCATCAGCAGGTCAATGTCAGCCTTTGCAGGCTTCCTCCTTGTTTTTCTTAAAGAAAAAAAAATGGATCAACCAGAAATTTTACTGTAAGAGGACGAGGAGCTGTCTTGGCCTACCTGCACAACGACTACAACCAATGGTGTAATGTCCTTTTAGATCCTGCCAAAAAGGTTTGTCGAGGTCCACAATTGTCACCATAGTCAAATATCACATACACTTAACACAGTCTACATGAAAATCATACAAATGTTCTGTATTAAAAAAGTAATGTCTTGTACAAGCATGATTCACAGTGGTGAGGCATAAGGATGAAATGATGATTCATCCAACATTTTTAATACTCACCAAGTCACACTTCCTGAATCAATGTATTTGTCAAGCAGCCTATGAGCTAAAACACGCATCAAACAATGCCATGAAACATTAACCTTATCCAGTACAATCAGCAGTATTGCTCCCAGTATCCAATAAAGAGACTAGCCCACCTCAGGGCCACTGTGCAGGGAGAACAATGAATGTGCTACTGTAAGACACTGTACCGTACATGGGTGGTTTCCACCTGAGCCCCACGACTAGATGTGTCAAATAAAACCACACTCTTCCTTGTTTTACTGTGGGTTTGTCCCTCAGTCTCAGTCGCAGCTGAGGGACAAACCCACGCTGTTGTAATTTCCATTGATGAGCTCTCGCCGGATCACATGCATGACTCAGTGTACTTTGTCTCCTCACAGCTCGCTGAGGCGGGTTCAGTCTGCTCCATCACATCATACATCCCCTTACCTTTCCGCTCTTTATTTCGCGCTTTAGGTAGGAATGATAACGTAGAGCTTTCCTCGCATGTTAACCGCCTCCGTTCAGCTGTCTCCCCTGCTTTTGCCAGGGAGTGGAGCGGCCGTGCAGCCGCTGTCCATGTTCATCCACCGGCACTACTGTAGCGCACACACTCGCTTCGTATTGAACCACACTCACCACGCCTTCAACCGCCGGCTATTATGTGAACAAGCCCCGCATCCCCTCCCTGACTCCCTCCCTTCCTGACTCTCTCCCTCCCTCTCATCCAGCAGCTGCCGGCCGGCCTGGTTCACACTGAATCCCCACAATAAAGATGTGTGATATCCTGGAGGCTGTGTGTGTGTCTGTGTGTGTGTGTGTGTGCTGCATCCCTTTAAATTTTCTTTTAAAATGCTTTGTAGGGTCAGCGGACAGAGTTGTGACATTATTTTATTTGTATTTTTGTTGAAGCAAAGTATTTGTTTCTCCTTTATTATAATAATCAAAGACTTGATCGAACTATATAGATTTGACTTCTTCTATCTACAATATATGATACACAAGAGAAAAATGTGTCTGTTCTGGTGGGTTTGTAGATGTGAGGTGTTTTTTGTATCATAGGATTGTATCAGTTTACTGTTTTAGTGCAATTATATACCCATCAGTTGTTACCATGGCAACAACTATCCTGGTGTCCATGTTAATATACATTACCCTATATTCAGCACATCTATGCTTCATGCAGAAGGTATGACAGTTATATCAGTCACCATCACAACCAAACTCCAGCAAAGTTACATAAAAACAAACCAATAACCAATTTAATCTTACCATAATCAATAATAGTTTTACCTTTACCAGTAGTGTAAATGACTGTGCCTAATTTGGCTTGTATCGTAACTTCAAGTACATCCAGAAGAGAACATACTGCATCACAGAAGTATCTTAACACACAGAAGAAGCATTTTTTTTTCTGTTTTTAAGGCAGATATATGACTGAAGTATCTCAGTTAGCACTTTTTTATGTTTCCCACGACTTGGGATGTATAACACTGTACCATGAGCACCAGCTGCCAAAGATTATTCACCAGAATCATTTGATGTACAGTACGTTCTGGACTCTGAGGTTTGTTTTCTGCTTATTTAGCAGTAAAAGAATCAACCCGACCTTCACAGCTCAACCTGTAGAACTAGTTGACCCACACTGAAATGTGTGTCACTGTCAACATTCAGCACTATTTGCAGTAGAAAATTTACACCATGTTATAGCAAAACTTCATATTATTACCTCTGTCCCATGTGCTCTTCAGGATAAATATTGAAATATAAATACCAGTTCTGTGACTTTTATTATGCTACAAGGCAGCAATTACATTCACATCACTATGCACACTGTTTAACACCTTTGACATGTGCAATGCAAAAGACACCATACTGGTGAACCAGTTAGTATAGTGTGTGTTGCACAAGCTATATTCATCCCTGCTCAGGAGTGACGGTGTGCCTGAAATATTCATTAGTCTTTGCAGTCATTCTCTAAAACAAGCAGGCACAGCAGTCCAAAACTCTAAAACTAACATGTAATTCTGTTTCTCTAATACATATTGAGTTAGTTTAACACTGAGATAAATTGGTAAAAAGAAAAAAATTACAATGAAACTGACTGATAAATTTAAAAAATTGCACTGTTACAACTGTGTGTCCTACAATAAAAGCTGTGGTCCATCAATAGAGTGAGGCATCCCCACCCCCCCTTGCTCTTGAATCTCTGACATTAGGCATGAATAAGTATCTCATTAAGATCCCCCAAAACCATCTGTGCAGTGAGTCGCCTCCTTACAGGAAAACGCTCTTGTGAACAAAAAGTAGGTTTCCCTCATTGCCCTCGTTAGGACTTTAACACCATCATCAATGACAAGCTGTACTTTTCATACATTCAGGGAACTGAGGTGCTTGTAATACACATACATTGGCTCTATTGTGAGGACTGACATGTAAAACCCTTAATAGACTGAACAATGTAAACATTACTATACATTTTACAATACAAGCATAAAGTCATTACGAATGTATTTAAATGTAACCCTGTAGGTTGCTTTTCATCTGTACAGCATTTTATTTGTACATCTCCATGCTTGATTGGCTCTTCTATTATATTACGGGCTGTTTTTAAGCACAGACAAATGTGGGGTGGCACAATCTTTGTGCATGTGCATCTACACTGAACACCACCTTAATAAAAAGTGAAACAGGAGAAATCATGAACAACAAAATTAACAAGAAATAATTCCACCTGTGGCCACATTCAGAAATACTTTAAACAAGAATGCTGCAAATGTTTAGTCAGTGCTGGAGATTATATTATATCTATCCATTACCTGCTGGGGCACGGACGTGCTGCTCTTCCTGTTGTGGGTCGCAGGGCTGCTAGGTGTCAAGAGGTGTCAGTGGGCAAGAGGCAGTGTACACCGTAGACCCAGTCACACATTCACACCTTAGGGCAATTTAGAATCACCAACTAACCTAACTGCCTGTCTTTGGACATGTCTGTCTGTGTTTCAAATATGAATAATATCAAAAATGAGTTAACTTTTTCTATTCTGCTCATTCAGTTTTTACTAGCCAGGTGATGTTTGGAAAAAACAAAAATGAAACAGCAATAAAGACAAAGGACGATTCCCATCAGAAATGTAGAAAGATATCTGGAAATATGCTTTTTAAGTTACTTGCGCTCATGAGTTCTCCTACTGTGACTACTTTCTGTAAGGTAATAAATAAGGGTTTCTGATCCACCATTCTTCTACACAGCCTCGACCAACTGAGTAATTCAAGCCCAGGGGCAACAAGTTACCCCAGGTTTCCTATATATGATACTGGTCTACATAAATGTATTAATCGTAACCTTGTCAATATCAGCATCATGTATGTCAGGTCCTGCGTCCTTCCATTTGGCCCCATTCTTGTAGAGGGACTCTCCGTCAAATCCTACAAACCTCATTTCTAGATATTTTGGGGGAAAAAACAAAAAGAACAAATTGTGTTTTTTTTAAATGCAATAAAAATGACTGTAATTTGTTAATATGCCTGCAGCACAGAGATGTGTTTACTGCTGCATTACATCATCTTTCCTTAATTACACTTTTTAATCGTTTATAAACAGAGGATACTAATTGTTGCAGTTTTGCAAGTGTAATATTTGCCTGTTCTTTGCCTGAAAACAGGCTGAAATGTGAACTCATCTGACCACAGAACACATTTCCACTGTGTTTCAGTCCATCTGAATGCTCCCAGCTGACATTGGGTGAGAGGCGGGGTGACACACAGAGACAACCACTCACAATCACATCTATGGGCAATTTAGAGTCACCAATTAACCTAACATGCATGTCTTTGGAGTGTGGGAGGAAACTGGAGTACCGGGAGAAAACCCACACAGACACAGGGAGAACATACAAACTCTACACAGATAGAACCCAGCCAACCCGTGGCTTTGAACCCAAAAAAAACTTTGGGCAAGTTTGCTGTTTGACCACCTGTCAAAACCCCCAAAATTGTTGTTTACTACCATATATGTAAAACTTCACAGTTGAGAAGCTTTACATTTTTGTTCTCAATCAATCAATCAACTAATCAGTGAATCATCTCAGCTTCACTGGTTGTTTTAGTTGTTCCCGGGAAAAGAATGAAACTGCATGTGCAGTTTGTTGCATGTCAACAGTGGCCAAACAACACATTTTTTTGCCGTATGACCCTCCAGAAGGTTGTGTCAAGTGAGTGACGACATGTCAACACAAGCCCTCACTAGACTCACCTGGAGCACCCGGACACCTTTGGCTCACATTCCAGGATCTTGCAAACAGGAAGTGTTCTGTGGTCACCGGTGATAGGCTGACATCTGTCAGCCATGAATGAACCGTGAATAAAAAAACAAAAGTAAAGATGACTGTTCACGTCTGAGCAGAAATATGTCTCTGCTGCTGTTGGCCTACATTTCAGTTTGTGGCCTGTGTTATTAGGCAGCAATGTTTGCACTGGCTGTTGCAGCTTACTACAGCTACACAGTACTGTGTAAACCATGATGTATTAGCTTTTGTAATTATGTCAGTGTTTTTAGTTCTTTCATGTCACGTGGCCACATCACATGTTTTAGTAATTTTTGTGATATGGTCTTTGTCTTGCACATTTATATGGCAGAATATGAGATATATAATTAGGACAGAATTTGGACTGTTCACTGTACTGTATTTGCCATTACCCTGATATATAGTTTAGTTACACTGATTGAACTTTAACCCAGGACCCATAAGTAGAAACTTACTGGGCCACCAAAACAATGGATTGTTATTCTTATTTTTTCTTTTTACTCTTTATGTTACTTATATTGCATTTGCTCAAACAAAAATATGTTTTACTCAATATTAGACACTAAGTCTTGCATTGCATTATTTTATTTACAGTATAAAAGTAAGTATTACAAGCTAAAGCTAAACTATGAAAAGTAAAAGTATGCAGCACTATATCATTATATAAATATAGTGCAGTAAAAAGTACTGAAGTAGAAGTATCACATTGCATAAAATGGAAATGCTCAAGTAAGGTAAAACAGTAATTAAGTCCTGGAGTCAATATTGACCAGGACTTAATTACTATAACAGTTGTTTTAACAAAACTGTGCTTCACAGACAGAAAAGTGTCAAGTGCTTGAATGCTACAGTATATAACATCCACTCGACAAATTATAAGAAGTTAGAGTTGTTGTCTACAAACTTTGGGAGTCTCCTTCAGCTGGAGGCCCTCTGTCTTAGATGCCTTCTATCCTACAACAACACACACATGTGTTGTCTGTTCTACTGTGTCTGACTCTGTCCTCTTTGTGGAACCCTGCATCTCCTGCATCATGTCTCCTCTCCTGACTGTAACTGAGTTTGCTTTTCATATGTTTCTAGCCACTGTGTTAAAATATACAGTTTCTGTTTCCTGTTCTAGTTGTGTTTTGTAGAGCTTTATATTTTGTGTTTGTGTCGGTGCTTTCCAGCAGAAAAGCATTTACATGATATTTGCATTGGTAAAGTGTAGACTTAAACAGGGTGAGGCGCATGCAAATACTGAAGATGAATTTACATTTTGTAGTAAAAAAGTGCCCCCCTGTGGGCCCACAGCAATGGCTTTCCTAGCTCTATACTGCCCCCAAATGGTGGATGTGAGTCCTGTTGTGGAGAACCAAACTTGGTGAGCGGACAGCAGAGCTGAAGAGGAGACAAGCACCAAATTCAGGTCAGTCTTTCTGCACAGGAGACGGAGGGAGACAGAGACATGAGGGTCGACAGAGTCTCCAGGTCTGTTATAATTTGGGTGCAATGCATGCATGATCTCACAAACTAACCATTGAACTGGCGAGACAGTAGAACTGCAATAAATCATTAACAGTGTAATGATCTTGAGACTGATTTTGTGTTGTTGTGGTGCAGAGGTGGACGTGAATCCCTGAGTAGGTCACACGATTTAACAAAGTCGTGAACGGAGGCGCACATATGGAAATTGTGACCATGAACATGGCTGAACATGAGATGACCACTAACTAATTCATATTTTCAGCATGAGGTGGTTTCTCAAGGTCACTCTGTGTGATAATAATATAGCTTAAGAAAAGTATTGAGACATATTAGCTATAATTAATTGATTGTTGTCTTCTCGTGTAAAAATAAGGTGTTCCCAAACTGAAACGTCAGTCAAATGGGTTTAATGCTTGTTTGTTAAAATGCACAGGGATGTGGTGGAGGATAATTAATCTAAGTTAAGGCAGCAATTTCACATGCTGACATTAATACTTCAAAAATACACATTTAGTAGTGTGGCACAGCCAGGTGTAATGTGAGGTTTGACTAATTAAGATAATAAAGCTGCCCCTTGATAACGTGACCACCAGGATGAACTGTACCGGTAACACTTCCGTTCAAACAGATTATCAATTATTAATGAAGGAAATTCAACTTTATGATACTTGAGTTTCACGGTGCAAATAAAATAGCCTGCGTAAAATCCACTCGGATGCTGCAACCAATGAAAACCCTGATGACATTGAGAGGCGAGGCGCACGTTGGTAGTTGTAGTCCGCACCTCGCCTGCAGCCCGTTCGCAGCGCTGCGCTCGCTGCTGTGGAGGACTACAGTGCTCTGGGTCCTGGACAGAGGCGGCTTGCGTTGACAGTGGTTGGTACTGAGCGAAGTACGGCGGCACAAAAACCGTCCGGCAGTTTTTTTGGGGGGGGTTTAACGTTTCCAGAAGTTGACATCTGCAAGTATGCAATCCGAATCAGGAATTGTGCCCGACTTCGAGGTTGGTGAGGAGTTTCAAGAGGAACCTAAGACGTATTACGAATTGAAGAGTCAGCCCTTGAAAAACAGGTCAGTTCATTGACTGTGGACAGTTATTTCCCATGCTGGAGCGGTTTTGGTGTTTAGGTGAGAATTAGGCTGCACACTTTCTGATGGTTGTCCAGAGTGTGTGCACTGTGTGAGGCTCCTCTAGTGATGTTCCTTGAGCTGGTCCCGGCGCTCAGCTCTGTAGTGTGATTCAGTTGCCTTTCATTCCCTATGGTTATCCTGGTGGCATGAAGTTATGCAACATATGGGTGTTGTCTTGTCAACATCAACTTCAAATATTAGCTTGTAGAGGAGCAGACAGGTCAGAGTTTGATGGGATGCTGCTCAGCTTCACTTAGAGTTTGTGGATGGTTGATCTATTTCTAAAGCAGATGAGTGGGTTTGTTTTTCATTATTATTATTATTATTATTATTATTATTATTATTATTATGACTATTAAAAAACAACAACCTGGGAATTATTTCAAAAATGTCTATGTGTGGAAATAACTGCTTTGAGATCAAATAACTAAAATCCGTTTACAATGAAAATGATTCAGATGCTTCATATAGTTGAGGCTTTCTGAAATTAATGAAAGTGAAATAAAAGTTTTCTATGAAATAGTTTCAAACTGTGTATAGTACTAGGTGTTTTATAACACTAATATTAATATTACTATTCAGTGTATTGCATTAAAAGCTAGATAGTTAATATATAAATAAAAATAAATAAAGCGTGTGTGGCTTCTCAGGACATGAACACAAACACTCTACAGTAGTGACTTATTAGAAAGTTATTTTCAGCTTTGGCATGTTGAAGTCTCTCCAAACTATCAACACTGAGTTGAGCCAGATCCGATTTGACATTTCACCCCTTTTCTGGAAGTCCTGCCCAGTCAGGGTGCTGTCTGATTTGTCTGTTTGCATGTGATGTTAAATTCAGGTGCCATTGGTGCCATAAATATTTATGAGCGAGTTCAGTATTTTAGGAAATGTTAGCATGTTAGCTTAGCATTTAGACTGGGGCCAGGTGGGACTGCTAGCCTGGCTAAAGTAAAAAGAAAATCCACCAAACAACTATTTAAAAGCTTTTTAAATTAAAATATTGTGTGTTGTAATTAACTTGTACAAAACACAAAATGCAAAAACTCCAAGCTGTAATTTTACGAGCGGTTATGTGCCAGATTCTGCTGTTTGCATGTCAACGTCAAATCTCCTGTATAACCACAGACTGTGTTTTTTACACTTCAAACAATATATCCATCTATTACTAGGGTTAGGGTTATATTATTATTATTGTTATTTATATCTGTATTATTTCTAACAGCACTAACTGCATTTTTTAACCTTTTTTAACTTATTAGCTTTTTTTCAGCCTTGATATAACTGGTAATTTAAGCTCATCACTTTGATGACAATACATCTCTTACCAGAATGGTGTCTGATTATCTGCACGTCTTCGTTATGTTGTTTAGAGGTAGTGATACATGGCCTCATTGTCAGAGTGAGACATACAGAAGACAGTACACCACTGTGCGCACACAGAGCTCTTATTGCAGATGTTTGGTAGACTAGTTATTTTCCACCTATGGTCTTGAGATTTTGTTGCAGATAAGTAGCTTGTTTCCTTTTCCCGAAATTCAGCCAAAACACAAGCTGAGGGAGTAAACTGTCATCTCATACAGTCCTTACCTTTAACCCAGTTCTGCATTTTTTTAAACGAATTTCTTCAATTTCTTCATTAGTTAAATGTCATTATACTGTTACACAGAGATGAGCTGAATCTGAGCTGTGTTGCGTTGTTGCTGGCAGAGCAGTAACAGCGGCCAAGTCCCAGAACAAGTGAAGTACCAGTGCTGGTTGTGGAGAATCACAGATTATTTTATTTAATGTTGTTTCCTTTGGAATATGTGAAGTTGTCTGAACAGTTGTTTCAATTGAAGGTATCCCACTTCCTCTTCCCATCACATGAGGATGACCCAGCACAATATTAGTCACGATGACTGTGTTATGACATGCTGTTGTGCAAAAAACGGTTATAATTAGATAGATTGATTATTGACTTGTGTGATGTCTTGTCACGGCTGCCCCCGCTGTTTCTAAATTTGAAATCTGAAGTGTGACAAATGCCTTCTTAACATTCGCAGATCTGTTTGATTTCTTGCTGTCTTCGTATCAGTTTGACAGTGCGCTCAAATAGCTACAGACGAATGTGCCAGACTTTTTGTGCCTAATATAGATGTGACACTGGCTTCTATGCAGTGTAAATAAGCTGTATAAATATAGCAGTGAATGTGTTATATCTGCAACTGAGTTGGGGGATAATTTTTCTTGCAGGCGTACTCGGCGTGAAAATCGTCTACAAATATTTTTATACATACTGTGACTGGAAGTATTAGAAACTTAAGTTATGCTTTCTAACATGCATGGGCTTAATTTTAACAAAAATGTTGACATTTATGATTTTAATATATACAGTCATTTTCATGTATAGCTTACATTTTAGACTTTTTTACATTGCTCAATATAAATATGTCACTGACTATAACCATCAAGTACAATAATGTTTAATGCCATTTAAATACAAAGACCAAAGCAAGAGCGCTGTCTATAATATAATACAATAATAGTGCACATTTTAAATTGAACAAAATTCTTATTTAAAGCTACAATATGCAACCTTTGGCAATCAAGGTAGAGATGAGACTCCTTCCACTCCATCCTACTCCATCATGTCCCCAGTCTGCCACGCTCTTCAGATGTTAGTCTTATGAAATTACAGTAAATACAAACGCAAAACGTAACAGTCAAGCAGAACTAAATGACCTTCCCTGATTGGTTGGAAAGGTGAGCCTCTCAAAATCATTTAGTAGGGAAAATCTCTCAAAGTTGTTCAATGAGTCTGGGTCACAGAAGCCTTTGACAGCACCCTTACATTGCTTATTGCAAATCATATGAGCAAATCAACATTTTCCCCCATCAAGTGGCTGAACAGAAAGAGAATCACAAGTGTTACGTTACTCCCCTTCCCCAGTGGAAATGTTTAAATGGTTGGTAAAGGTCTTGGTATCCAACTTATCAAAATATTGATCATATTCCAATATTAAATGCATGTTTTTGTAAAGTAATGTATATTTATAGTATATTATAGGTTTATGTCAACCTGTGTGTGTTTATAGAAACAGAATGGGATTACATTTAAAAAGACATCAAACATATCAAAAGAAAGTTAAAGCGAACTGCCTGTGACAGTGAGCTGAGTCAGAGGTTGATGGTTGTGAAAGTTGAAGCAACGTGTTCCCGTGGGGAGTCCCAGACAGAGATGCCAGAGAGGTCGAAGAGTTTCATCCATGATATAAGATGTACCGAGGGGCTTAATGACACAGACAGGTGCTGCGGCTGCAGTAAAATGTGATGTCAGAACAACTTGTTCTGCAGTCGCGATCACTTTGCTGCATCTTAAATTCTTTTTTTCAGCACGTCTGCTTTACATTTATGTATTAGAAAATCCTCTCAAACATTTTGTTTTGCTTCTAGAGTTTTAAAAATAGTAATTTGTGATCTCTGTCGGCCCCTGTTGTTGACCAGAAGGAACTGCAAAACACTGGAAACATCATTTTCACAGTATCACATCATCAGATCTTACTGCACTACACTGCACTGTTAAAAAAAATCTGAACAAATACATAATATTTAATTTTTAAGTAAGATCTCAATTAATCTCTTATTTTTTGAAAGTAATGAAAAATGACCAGACATCTTCAGGTTAAATTTTGACAGACCAGAACCTCAAAGACCCTCAGTTTACATTGATGTGAGACAAAGAAAATCCTCACTTTTGAGAAGCTCAAATGCAATATATAATTATTGTGAGTACACTGATTTTCACTTGTGTAAAGAAAGCTTTCACCTTGTCCTGTTGAAAAATAAAGATATTAGTCATCAGCAACAGTTACAGATGCTATTTAGTCATTTTTGCTAAAGGTCAAGAAATAACACGTGTTCTGTTACCTGTTAGTATTTTCATGGTTATTTATTATAGAAAATACAAATTAGTGATATTTTTCAAATATGAATCATTATTATCCTATAAAATGTGTGCTTGTTTTTTGTTATTGTCCATTGCCCATAGGTGTGAATGTGAATGTTTATCTGTCTCTATATGTCTATATGTATAGGGTAGACTGGTGACCTGTCCAGGGTGTACCTCGCCTCTCGCCCAAAGTCGTTAGGATACTGGATGGATGGATAGAAAATAACATAACAACCATCAGTGGAAACCAAAATCATCAACTCATAGGGGACTGTATTTAAAATCACACTGAAAATCAAAGTGAAATATTGAAATCACGGGCTCATTCGATGGGCTGTGAGAACAAGTCGTACGAAATGACGTTGGGCCCTCATGCCGCCCTCGTGGAGACTGTTTCTGACAGTTTAGTCAGAAACATGCTCACCAGTAGCCTGCCTGAGATCCTTTGCATAGCACTCCTCCTGTTACTGCATGCACAAAGGACCAGACACCGGTCTTGTTGCTGGGTTGTGGCCTTGTCCAGCTCACCTGGTGTAATGGCTGGCCCCTGGTATCTCCTACATGCTTTAGAGACTGTGCTGGAAGACACACCAAACCTTTGTGTGACTGCATATATGGATTTGCCATCTTAGAGTAACTGGACTACCTGTGCTACCTTCCTCATGCTAACAGTAGTGAGAAGAACACTAGTAAAACACAAAACCTGAGAATAATCAGTCAGGAAGGATAAGGAGAGAGCATTTGTTTGTGGTTATTTAATGCAAAATCATGCCCTTTTGGGAGTTGTCTTGTCTGGACAGAAAAACTATTTGGACCTGTTCAAAGTCACTTAGTTACTTATGCTTGCATATTTTCCCACTTCCTCCAACTAGGGCTGAGACAATTAGGCACATTAACTTCACGAACTGACTGTTGACTTGCTGACTGACGTCAGTATAATATAGATATATAGATAATAATACAGATAATTGTTCATAATCTGTTGTAGTATTGTGCAAAAGCTCTGTATGTAACCAGTCATACCTATGTAAATTCAGAGCTTCTTACAGTTGTGTAAATTGTTTGACTAGTTGTAGTTGTTTGCACAGTTTTCTCTTCTTATTGCCTCCTTTCTTTCTCACTTTTTTGTTTCAAACCATGTTTTAAACTGCAGCCTTTCACTGAAAACCCTACATGACTGACGCATGCTGCTTCTGATTATCACTGGATTGCTGGCTAGTTACTGACTCCATGTCTTGGTGCCTCCTGCAGCACACTGGGGTGTGCACAATCAGCAGGGGAGCACAAGTGGATCAGTGTACTGTCATGTAAGGTCATAATCGCTGAGCTGTATTCCAGCAGAGAGGTCGTATAGTATGCCAGGAGGGCCTGATTTATGTTGTGAGTACTACGCCAGCACCTGTGTCTGCTGGAGAAAAATAAGAGGAGACACGACCGTCACAAGCAGCTAGTTTGCAGGATGATGATTTAGCAGTGCAATGTCTTGACTGTGTCCTTTCACACATTGTGTTCTCCTGTCACTTTCTTCTCAATTAAGTGTATTACAAGATCACTACTGAGACAAGGTGCAGTGAGTTAAGAGATGAAAGATTTCTCTCTGGTGTGTTGTAATGTTGTTTAATGGCTTTGTTAAAAGACTGAAACAGACATTGTGTTTTTTAAGGATTTCAGTGGTTGATTCTCTAGGGTGATTTTTATATCTTAGTTATAAACTAAGCTAAACTAAACTAAAAACTAAACTCTCAATATATTTGAATCGAGGTAAATTTGTACCTGTGTATAATGAGTGTGTTATGTGTGCAGTTTGAAAACGCATTTTGAGTTTTTTCAGTCTGATTGCAAAAAGTCTCATTTCAAATGCTTTCAAGTAAGGTAATAATAAGCTAAACATTTTCTTGCATGGATTGGTACTTTAAACTAAATAACCAATTTTAAAGCTGAAAAGAAACCGTTTTTCTTAGTTCATGAACAGTCGACATTTTGAAGATATAAGGTCTTCACAGGACAGCGATTAAATGTTGGTCACAGGCTGGTCACTCAACAGTGGCGACTTGTGTCTCCAAGTGAAACAGTATCTGTGTGATTTTAAAGCAACGTGTTGATGGACACCGTGTTTCCAGTGGCCGTCTGCCCTCCCCTCGCTACTTTCCTGCTCTGTTGTTGCTCTGGACAGGGCTGGTCCTCTGCCTGGGACTCTGTGTAGCGATTGGAGATTCCAGGCCGGGCCCCGGAGCCTCCCCCTTCTGACACACTTTCAGCACTGCACCACCGGCATGACTTTCACTGCTCTCCAAGGGCGGGCGGTGCACCTTCAGGGGAAAACAAATAAATATGGAGGCTGTAGGAATGCAAGTGTACAGACCCTGCTCATTTGACTGTGTGTGAGTATGGTACCTCAGCTTCTGTGATATTGTTGGTATGCATTAACGCATGATTTTGTGATATATATATATATATATGTCAGTGTACAACACTATATGTACACATGAAGGACAGTGTGCATAGCTGTATATAGAATGATAGTTTTAGCTGATTTCTCCTTGTGCAGCATGTTTTGTGTTGAATAGTTTGGGCTACATCTGGTTAATGATCTAAATCCTAATTTGTCAAATAAGACTTGGTTGTTAAGCTTAAAATGTGTTACTTTAACTGACACAGACGAGTCTTCCTTACTTAATACTATTAGTTTTAGTTTTAGAGGATGTTGTATTACCACCATTGTCCATTAGGTAGAGCTGTTTATTGATTACAAATGGGTCATAAGGTGTGCAAAGCGGGAGGCAGCCTTCTTCCATCTCCAGTCAGTTATCAGCAGTAAAACTAGTAGTGCAGTATCTGTATTACAGACTAATTTCTTTTAACAGCTCAGTGATTTGACTCCAGTCAGACGTCTGTTCCTCTACTGAGCACTCTTGCTTACCTTCTCTTCTAAGATGCAAGGCTACTTCATTTCCCTGTTTTGGTAGCTGACTGTCTGTCAATCATTAAAACCTGCATCAAAGAGTCAGCTCTGACTACTAATGGAGTATGATGGGGTAGCATAGTGAGCAGAATCAGAGGACTCATGAGTTGGGTGGGTGGGACTCTTCAAGACTGTACAGCCATTGTGTTTTTTGTTTTGTTTCTCAGAGATACACACAAACATGAGAGGAGGTGTGCGCACACACAAGAGTGAAAAAGTTAAAAAGGACAAAAGAGCTTTTTATGTGCCACAGAACAGTTGAAAAGAAGAAACACAAAGAGGGAGAGAAGTTGAGATTTGCTTTGTGGAGAGGCTTTTGGTCACTCATGCACACACACACATAAGTCAATCTGATAATCAGGAATGTATTAAAGAAAATCATGAGGTGCTACAGCTCTCATTGGATCTCAACTATAAACCATTCTCTACTATTTGGAAACATGAGGATTAATTTCCTGTAATTATTCAAGTGTAGTTAAACTCTTCAACCACAGACCTGGAGCTGATGTTGTAAACTTTGTGAAGTTTATTTTTATAATGTTGTCAAGTACAGTCTGAATGGCACTGATATCAGTCTATATTATAGTGAGTTTATAACATAGCCTATTGATATTAATGTCAATCTATGTTAACTATTTTGTCCATTGAAGAGCACTGACAAGTTTATTTTATAAATATATTTACATTTATGGTTTTCACACACATAATATACTTTTGTGATTTTTTCCTCAAGTGACGAGCAGCAATTCCAAAGGCTGATTCCACTTAGCATCTTTTAGAGCTAATTAGTAAATGGTAGCATGCTAACACACTGAGCTTAAATGGGCAGCATAGTAGCATGCTGCGTTCAGGCTTGTACACTAGTATAGGTGTTTTTATTGTATATTATGTACTGTATAGTGTAAAATGCTATTTACATACAAATATAGACCCATGATGATCTTTCAGTTCAGTGCAAACTTTGATTTTTGAGGTAGGATACTTTAACATTGTCATACTCTATACATAAAAGACAAAAAAAATTCAAACATTTTAGCAAGATTTAAACCTTCAGTTTCATACTTAGTGTCTCGTTCGTGTGGTGTTCAACAGTAATTCAGGCTAAATAGATTTTAATAATAACTGTTTACTCTTCTGTCTATTATACACTGGGACTTTCACAATATTATAAGATAAATATTTTCATACATACAAGTTGTTTCCGGACACACTAGGTTGCAGGATTGTCTGGCACTCCAGTTTGAAGTGAATGTGTGCTCTGACAACATACAAACATCTCAAAGATGTATCCTGAAAATGACATTACAGTGACGTTTACATTTTGTTGAATCAGTGACACCAGATTTTTGGGTATTTGATAATAATTTAATCAAGATCTTTGGATTGTTACACCCCTTGAAGCAGCACATGTAAAGTAATGTTGATGTTGGCTCAAGTTGTTGAAGACAACACCTTGTTATTGAGTTACTAATGAAATTTTGGTTGAATTTCTCACTTTACATATTGTATATAAAATCTAAGGTTGGTAGGAAAAAATCTTTCATGAAGTGTCTGTTTTCTCATGCACTGCCAACTCTGAGTGCTGTGAAGTGGAGACAGAAGCTGCTGTATCCTCTCTTATTCCTGGAAGTGCTACTACACCTTCAGCTTCTTGTTGTGTTTGAGGTGACGATGAATGTGCTGTCAAATTCAAGTGCAAGTCAAAACTCAAATTCCCTGGAAGGATGTGAAGATGGTTTGATTAAATGGGTCAATGTGAAAATTATTAAATTTGAAATGTCTCTGAGGGGCATCTGTCAGCGATGTGTTTAGGAAAGAAGCTTTCTGACATATTTTGTAATAAAGCTGAGTACTGGTTTTAGAAATCTTTTTAAAGTAGTAGAGTAAAAATAACTAAAATGGGAATAAGGAAGTTAAAATCTGTCACATCACAAGGATCTAAAGACATGATAGAAGTGTCTTTATTGCTACATAAAATAGGCATTTACCTGACAAAGTGTCAAACACACAGAGAAATTGTAACTTTTCTGTCTGTCTCTAGGTGATTTATATCAATATTATTTATACAAAATACATAAAGATACAAATTGTGAAAGCTGTTATCACAACCTAAAGCTGCCCTATGGGTTTTTTTTAACCAATGAGGTTGTTTACTTTCAGGTTTTTCTAGTATCTTTCACCCTACTTTGTACATCCACGTTTATTTGCTGTCAGCCGTCTTCTTCACTGTCTTTGTTGGCATGTTACACCTTTTTTTTGGTCCATTACTGCCACCAACTGTCTATCAGAAGAATAGCATAAAATAGCATGAAACCAGAGAGTTAGGATGTTGACTGCTTTGTTCGTGTGCATGCATGAGATGAACAAAGCATGGATCCAAAAGAGGGCCTTTAGGATTATTATTGGATCGTAATCACTGATGCATTCATGTGTAAGCATCACTTTAATGTTGTAGCTGGTAAAGGTGTGGTTAATCTTAAATACATTTCATCCTCACAGTGTATAGAGAGCATAAAATGGAATCACAGCTACTCAAATTCCTGAATTATTGTACTTAACACACAGTACTGTACTTGAGTAAATATAATGGGGAAGTGTTGATCTCATTATGTAAACTGTTAATTTAGACTTTATGTAAGAATTGATATGGCAGCACAGCACTAGGGCTGCAGTTAATGATTCTCTTCATTACTGCTGAATCAACAACTTCTTGTTTCAGTTCTAGTTTAATGAAAATTGTTATGATCATTTTATCAGTTCCAAATAAATTCAAAGGCCCCTTTTATTATTTTTATTTTTGTAGAAAATAAAAGGAAATGAAACTACTGTTGTCTTGAAACTCAAACAGTGAAGCAGATTAAAGGGGGAAAAAAATCAAAGGATTCAGTTTTGAAAGTGGAAATGAAGGCATAAGATCCATTCACTTTTGTTTGAAATTTCTGGCATGAAAGGAAACACAATCGCTCACAGACAAAGGAATTATGCATATGAACACTAAACCTGATTCTATGTATTGGGTGAAGTACAAAGGAACAAAAAAAATAGCTGTTGGATTGAGAGACTCAAACTGCTGAAGTACTTTCAGAGAACAAGCTCCAGTCTTTGTTCTGCTTCTAAATCAGTCATCAAACCTACTAGTTAATTAATTTATCCAGGATCAGCAATCAGCAGTTCTGCATCAGCTTTGTCTTCAGACATGAATGGGACCATTAGGGTACCGCAGGATCTTCTCTTATTAAACTGTAGATAAAAGTCAGAAAATGTGGTTTTATTATGTATCATAGCATATTTTTGGGTGTGGTATCAGACAATGAGATTATATGCAGTGCTTGGGGAAAAACTATGGTATGTTAAGGGCTCAACGCCACTGAATATGCTGTAGACCAAAGCTGCGTTTGACTCCACCGGCTAATTAGTGCGATTACTGCACAGCTGGATTGGCCAGACGTTTTACTGAGTTTTATCAAAAGGATCGCTCACTCGATGAAGGCTCCATCCCGACAACTTCTGCTTCAGCAGAGTCTCTCTATTTTAGGACTGCAGGGCTATGTCTGGGGGAGAACCTGTCTAAATTTAAGAGAGTGGGAAAACTGAAGCAACCTTTTTATGAAAAATGTTCCTCTTTCTGTTGTGCGTTAAAAAACTGCTTTTTGTTCCTCAAAATCATCAGGATAAGATTTGACCGATATGAACTTACATTTTATACTAAATATATAATTTTCATTTACTGTACCAACAGTTCATGAATTAATCAATTCATAAACCAATGAACTAATCAATAAAATGTCAAAACAGAGGTCAAAATGAACATAGAAGAGCAGCAAATGTAAAACTTTTTAAAAGCTGGAAGCAATAAATGTTTCACATTTTTTGCTAAAAAATGATTGAAACGATTAACAAATTATCTAAATAGTTACCATTGTTTAATTTCTGGTTAACTAGTCTGTTAAGTGACTCATCACTGCAGCTCTTCTGTCGAGATTTTCCTTTTGATCTCTGCCCCTTCAGTCATCCTCTCAGCCAGTTTTTATCATGTTAACCTTTTATTCCATCTGCCCTTCATCCTCTTCTATCTTTTATGTTAATCTTTCTCCCCTCTTTTCTTTTGTACTTGACCTCTCTTTCCTCGTCTGACCGCTCTCTACCCTCTCTCCATTATTACTCTCTGTTCACCTCACCTTTCCAATCCTCTCCTTTTGCTTTCCCTCTTTTTCTTCACATCCCCGCTCTCTCTGTCTCTGCTCGTTCGTCTGGCATCTTTCTGCAGCAGCCCATCGGGCCAGCATGGCTCCTCCAAGCCCCCGCTGAGCTCCTCGGCCATGACATCACGCATCCTGTTGCGGCAACAGCTGATGCGGGAGCAGCTTCAGGAGCAGGAGCGGCGGGAGCAGCAGAGACAACAGGCCTCTCAGTACCCACAAACCACAGCGGCCCAGACTCCCGCCATCAATGTCAGCGTCCCGGTCAGTCTATCACCTGCTGCACAGGTGCCGATGGAGGTGCTAAAGGTAAGAAACAGCAGTTATGGTTTGTGCAGAAGAGGAAATATGGCAGCATGTATGATTATCAGGATGTATAAAGTTTCCACCTCTGAAATTAGAAGCTGAATGTGTCACTGGTGCCGTCAGAACAGTTCAGGCAGAGCTGTATTTATAGATTTTATTGACTCGCGTGTGGACAGTCATGCAATCGTGTTTTTACTATGACTGTGTGTAAAAAACATGGGAGTGAGTGAAGTGTGTTAAAATGCGTATATGGGGATTATCTTTCTTGAGAGAATTCCTCTTTAATGCATGCTGTGCTTCCAACCATTTGGATTTAGCCATCTTTAATCCTATTTGCTCAGCTACAGTCACATCTTTTCATAGCTTTGATTCCCTGGCAGTCCACTGGGACAGGAGACTGTTAAGATTTTTCCGTACGAGTAGAGGCCGTCGTGTATGAGGGTACATTTTAACAAGGCAGTTTGGTGAGTTTTTCTGTTTGTCTTCTGCATGTGTTTTCGGAAATGTTGACTTTTTTTATGAAATATCAGTAGTAATGGGTTGAGCTATGTTGAGTGGCGCTGAACATGCTTGTCAGCAACTTTGAATTTCTGAGTTACTGCTGTTTTATGACCATATCTGTTCATTAACTTGTATATTTACCATTAACTCTGGCATTTTTAGCATAAAAGTACATATATACAAAGATTTTAAGTTTTCTTATTTCTATTTCAGATTTGTGTTTGTACATTTTTGGAACATGTCATTTTTATATTATATGAAGTTAGATTTTTCTAGTAATTAACATTTTGCTCTCTAAAAGAGACAACCATTAAGAGTTTGATTTTTGTCATTGATTTCCATTTGTTTTGTTTTTCTCTGTTTTTAAAGGGCTATGAAATTATACAGTATAGTTTTTCCATGCTGAAAAAAATGTGAACCTCAAGCATTCTGCACAAATACAGCATATAATTTACAAAATTAAATCTCATCTGATCTTAGACATTGTTGTTATAAAATACAGCTTTCAGAAACATAACATATCTGATGTATAGGCTGTGGATTGTACAAACTCACCTGTGTTAAATGAACACTGAGAATTGTGAATTTAACTCTGGGAGTGTTAAGTTTGGTCAAATACAACACTCTCAGTGTTAATTTAAGACTGGTGGTTTTGTTGTGTAGCTTGTAAGCAGTAGTTTTGATCCCTCTGCTGAAAACACAGGTTTAATCAGCTCTAATTGTGTAATTTCTCACTAAAAAATAGAATAAATAGTACCAGCATACTGTAAGCTATTGAGTAATCTTTGTTGAACTAAATCCGTCCACAACACATTCAGAGATTTCATGGTTACTTGCTCTGCTACACTTTCATCACCCTGGATGTGTGTGGCATGGGCCAGCAGTGAAGGACACATACAGTAAAACCTCTGCAAACATTGCCCACCTCACGCAGCATAAACATTATTTACTCTCCATAAGCTGCTGCTCTTTGAGAGGTTTAGGTTGCCCTCGCCCTGTGTAGAATATATCATGTTAGAGTAATTTCACTGCTTTGGCGAGAGCTTACAGACATTCTTCATTGACTGAAGTCGTCAAATGAAAAGGCCGTTCCAGCTTGGCGCTGTTGAGCTGGGTTAACCTGCTCCCCTGTCTGTGGGTAGATTAACAGAGTCCATACAAAGCTCAGGGGTACCAGGCAGAGCTGCTGGACCTCAAAAAGTGCAAACATTAAGCTCAGATGAGTTTATCTAAAGACTGATTGGACCCTTAATTAACCAAGTGACCTCTGACCTTTTGGGGAATAAGTATGGGATCAGTTTAGGGATCAAGACAAAGGCGAGCACAGCCTTACCACACACCGAACGCTAATTCAGTGAAGAATGCTCGTAATTAGCCCCCACTGCTTTCATTCCGTGGCATATTTAAGAGAAAAAAAACACTGCTTTGATATTTATGTAGGATAACTTTCTAAAAGGGTTAAAATGATTTCTTTTTCTTAAGGATTTGTGTTGCCATGAAAAGAACAAAGGACCCTTACACAATCAATGCACTGTAGCTCATGACCAGCGAGCATCAGAACGTGTACAGTGATGTTTAAATTCAGTTTGGATTTGTTAACACATTTGGATTTGTTATATTTGGTCCATTTCTGTGTAAAAAATATTTTAGTCTACACTGTGTTGTACGATTGGTTTACGAAATTAAGCTCACATCAAGAGTAATTTATTATTTCCTTGCTAACCATTATACAGTTGTATCCATTATCCAAACCACACAGTCAGAAACTATTTTCACCTCAAGTGTTTATGCTAATTTTAACAAAACATTTATCATTTAAAGTCACAAAGTTTGTGTTGCGTTGGTAAATTGCCAAGCTTTTGCATAATGGCATGACAATACGTCAGAGGCGGAGAAGACCACAGGTCGCTCTGATGTAGCTGTTCACATTAGCATCACAGTTGTTGCCTGCAAGTTCCACAGAGCACGTTAACAGCTTAACTGTGAGACAAAGTGCCCTATTCTTCTAGTCTGCGTAGCAAATAGGGGGTGTTCTTGTTCATGTATCCTGGTAGGACAGTCATGGAATGCCCAAAGCATGCAAATAGAAAAAAATACAAATCAGTGTTTGTCATTCTGCTTTCACCCTGTGTCCTCTCCAAGTACAGCAAGATGCTTTGTGCCTGTTTCTGCAGTGTTTTTGAGTCTTTCAGGGTTATGTTGTGTTGCTGTTGCCTTCGGAGCTGTTGATGGCTAAAAACGAGCTGCTAAACAACAAGATGTCTTGTTTGCTGTGTTTGCAGATGCTGTGAGCGGACACTCGATGTCACATTTCCAAATAGTGTATTTTGGAAAGAGTAGATTAATTGAAGTTGAACAAAATAAAGTTCAAGTCATGACTGCGCCGAGCACTCTCTATAATCCATTTCTTAGCTTTTGCACAAGCTGACAAACTGAATGATTAGTGTTAGAGATGCACTGCAGTGTATCTTAAAGATCTGTCACCAATTATATTACTTATATATGAACATCACCATGTTTAGACTCTTTATACACACTTTATTTATAGAATCAAAGACCCAGTGGAAGTGCTGTCAGTGTAAACTTTGTAAATACCCCATGAAAAGCAGCCTTGTCCACCCTTAGAACAACTACCTTTTCACCCTCACATCAGTTAATCATAGCAAAAGCAACAGTATTGACAAGGCCAGGATGTTCCAGGCTGAGGTCTGTGGCCCTGCTGGGGACTTTGGTGAACCTAGAACAGGGAGATCATCTAATTATGTATGATCATTTAAGAAATCCCTCAAGATAATAGATATTCAATTTGCTATAATATTAGAATGTATAGGATTTTGTGTAATGTCTTATTAATGTAAAGATTAAGTGTAATCATCAATCAATATACGCTTATTAGTTTCTGACAATCGGTTAATCCATTTATTTCTGTTACTAGTATGAGAGAGAGAGAGAGACACGGTGGTTTGGAGAAGCACAGTGATGCTTTGTACTGCTTTTTGTTTCAGTTTTTAGATAGTAGCAGCTATCAATTCAGTGGTTGTAAAGGGGACAAGGATAGTGACAGAGAAATGGAGTCTGTGTTTTTCTCTGGAAAAAATGTATGCTGCCTTTTGGGGAATCTGATGATGAACAGGATTTGAAATCTAAATATTTATGTGTTATTATATATATGGCTGATCAAAAATTTGGGGTAAATTAGTAATGTTCTTGTTTTTGAAGGACAAACAGGTTTTATAACATATAACATATGTTTGCACAGCTGAAAATGTATGTTTTTTATGGTGAACAGAGACATTTCTATAGTAACCCCTAACTTTTGAATCATAGTTTATGGCATTTATGTTATACTGTATATGACATTATTAGTATAGTTCATATCTTGAAAGGCTGGAGGCTGGCTAAATGGATGCATTGAGTTTAAGTTTAGTTGCAACTAAAGAGTTACAAATCAAAATGTACATAATGTGTATATGGAACACTTAGCATTTATTTTTACTAGATTATCATGATGCAGGGCATGCTGTGAACTTTAAAGCAGTGGAGTAAACCAAAAAGAGACAGAAATGTGTACAGCAATAAATAAAAAGCTTGTGAGAATGTAAAAAAAACAGCCACAAAAATCCTGAGAAACTGGCACTAAACTCTACTTAACTGCTCTTTAAAGTCTCAGGGTAGGATAAATAAAGGAAGTTGTAGGTGCTCTTTTTCTTCATAAAATGAGTGTTGTTCCCTTACAGAGAAGGGCAGTACATTCAGTAAGGTCAATGAAAACTCTTCAAGTGCCTTTCCTAAGTTCCTCTGAAATTACTTCAAAAGAAAAGAAGTTATATATTGCAAATATTTTCATTTAGATTGTATATTTAGTCAGAGTGACACTGCTATTTACTCAAAGAACAATTCTTTTGTCAGGCAATTTAAAATAATGGCCTTTTATTAGTTTATTAATAATTAGCTTATTAAATATCGATCATTTTCTGTCTTCTCTCATATTAAAATATTTTATATAGTGATTTTTTTTAGCTTTTGCCTAGGAAGACAAAATATAAAATGTAACTATGCTATGTCATTTTGGGGTTAGGGAAGTTGTGATGCACATTAATATATTATTTTGTTTAGTTATTGTTGGTGATCTGTTTGACAGATCATCATGTGGAATTGTTAATTAGTAATTAATACCAGTAATGATGTTACACCATTGTTAAACACCATAATAAGAATAAAGTAAAGATTCTATTAGGGACCAACACTAATGAATTTAATTTTTTTGCACTTTTGCCCAAAGCGGAATATGTTTATTCTTAATGAGTCATTGATGTGCTATAAATATGCCCCCCTCAGTGGTGTAAGTTTTATAGCCCTGTAATGATGATTTACAACCCAAGGTGATTTCAGTCATACCTCCAGGATATACTGCATGTTAACGTACCTCACATGAGTATCCCCTGCAGAACAATGATTTTATGTCTGAGCATGGAAAAGAGGCTCTAAAAAGAGTTTTTGTTTTGCTGAGCAGAGGAAAGATTTGACCTGATGGTGTTAGTATACACTAGTTGCCACTTTATTAAGTACACTTAGTTTAACCTAATGTTTGTTGACTGGCTATATTACATTTTCTGCTTTATAATACTTTGTCCTCCCTCGTTAAATGCTGAACATGAGGGGAACAGAATATTAAAAACACCTCTAAATATAATCAATCCAGTATAACACCATTACTAGCTATGACCTCAATACTGAAATTTGCATAAACATCTACAAAAGAGAAGAACTGAGCATTATAACTGAGCATCATAACAGAAAACTTTCTGACAGAACACCTGGCATAGTTTGTACGGGACTGCATTGATTGTACATATTAAAGTTGTCACTGAGCGTGTATTACATTAGTAGTAGTAGAAGTATAAGCAAAAAGGGGGGTGGCAATTGATCAGTGGCGGCACCAGTGTACAGTTCAGTCCCCAGGGAAAATACAAATGAAATTCAAATGTTACATTGCGTGATTATAAAGTCAGCTTCCCCATATATTGAGTATCAGCACCCCGAAGTAGTGCCTGGTGTCTTTTTCTTAAGCTCCATATGTTGTGAAATAAGTTGCTGTTCAAGTCAGTACATTTCTTCTCTATCTGTTCAATAACCATGTTATTTCAAATATCGAGAGCAGTGTGCAGACTGAAGAAGTTTACACAGAGACAGAGGAAATGTCAGAGGTAGTGAAGAGTTCATCTAGAACCTGTGACCTCTTATCATTTGTGCCGTAGCAGAACAAATACATAAAAAAGTAGAAGTAGCTGAGGCTGTTATTCATGGCTTTGACAAGCAGTTTGCATGTTGTTGCCGATTAAACATGTAGTTTGGAGACACAAGGAGCTTCAGACAAACAAAGGATGTAACAGACATAATGGTTAGTGCTGTATAATGATTGCACACCAAGCATTTGCAGAGTTAAAAAAAATAGTAGATGGGGCAAAGTGACAGCCCCAGGCAAGTTTCATTAAAAGAGGTGTCCTTCCAAAACAAAGACTCTAACTGTTAGCACCACATCCTGACATCAAGTGATACACCATAAAGGAATAATTTAAGATTTTACATGAAGCAACACAAATTTGAAAAGGCTCGTTGTAGTTTACTGGGAATCATTGACATGCATAACTAATTACCTTACTTGCCTTTAAAAGATTAGCTGGATGTGTCTGTTCTCATTCTAGCAGACTTAGTCTTCTGGTGCAACCAGCACTGCTTAGTTTAGATAAAAGTTAAACACAGAAATTGTACTTTTTTTGTTTTATTTTTAGATTGGACAGATCAGTTTACTTTAAATGATGCTTGAGATGCTTGGATATTATCCCCATGAGGTATGTTTAAAATGAGTTGTTAGGAGAAGAAGTATTTCTTTTAGAAGCAATGTACATTGAAAATATCATGACAAGGGGTTAAATTCTACTTAAATTTACTGTTTTTAACGCCAGTACAATGATTGCTGATGCATGTGTTCTGTATCTACATTTTGGGATGAACTATCTGTAGTTTTCTTATTTAACAAAACCACAGAAATTCTTCATCGTTGCATCAACAAATTGGGGCATTAATGGGAGGTTTTACATATAGACTCTCCGAATGTGAGCTGGAATGCAGCAGCTCTGCAACAGCCATGACGAACACGTCTCTGAAGTTTGTTTATTTGCCTGCAGTAGCTTTTCTGGATCATTAATGCTGTGTGGGGATTAATGATCCACAGAAATCTAATTTGTCCATAACCGGTGAATGCAGACACAGATGTGTGTGTGTCGTTTCTGTTACTTGAGATGTGTGGACTCTGAAAGAGAAATGTGTAGAAAATGTTTGCTTCTCTGACTCTTTGAGATAACGGCTCTTGACAGTGTCTTAAAAGAAAAATGCATAATGCATCATAGGATTTAAAATCTGTGTCAACTTTATTTTAATAATATAGTCATTACTATGCAATATTTGGGACAGACAAGACTTTGAGGTATATTTGGAGTTGTAGTCTAAAAAAACTTGATAGGCCATATTCAGAGAACATAAAATTAGGACAAGACTGGAACAGTTTTAGTTGAGAGTTATTTTAAATTAATTTCCTCCTCTCTGTGACATTTGATTTCTTAGTATGTATAACCAAAATGCATATTAATATGATTTATATTTAACACAACAACATTTCTAATGTGCTGCCTGTAACCATAAACATATCCATTATTCTTTTCCCCACATACACTACCTTTCCTGCCACTAATACACATCTTTTATTTTGTTTTTTATTTCTTTTCTGCTCATTTCTCACTTTCCTACCCTGCTTTCTTGCCTTTTCATTTCTCTCCTCCCCTCAATAGGTCCAGACCCACTTGGAAAACCCAACCAAGTACCACATCCAGCGCTCCCAGCAGCAGCAGGTGAAGCGGTACCTGGGAAAGCTTGGCTCTCAGGCATTGAGCTTGCCCTGCCCCAACCAGTCCTCTGACCACGGGGGCATGCCGCCAGGGCCGGGCAACAGCGCCCCCAACAGCCCTATGGCCTTACTGACCCTGAACTCTAACTGCGAGAAAGAGGTGACTGTTCTTGCACAAGCTTATCACAGTTTCTCATAATGATGCACACAATATCCCCTTTTGTGAACTTTTTCACACTTAATCATATCATGCTCCTTGCTCTATATGTCATCTTGTTTTAGATGGATGATGTCATTGATGACATTATTAGTCTGGAGTCCAGTTACAGTGATGATATCCTTGGCCTGATGGACCCAGGACTTCAGATGGCTAGCACGGTATGTTGGTGTGTTTACACCATTTCACCTTTGCACATTGAGCCTGCATACAAGTTAAACACACAAGGTCACAACATGAGGCTTTTTGATTTTGTGTGTTCGGGGTTAGAAATATCTATATTACTTAAGAATTTAAGAAAGAAAAAATTTAATCTTGTGCTTGACTCTAGTAAGTAGGAATAATTGGATGTTAACAGACAGAAAAAGGTTGTATTGATCATACCAGTCTTACGAGTACCAGTGACATGACATGGCTCACCTGCATAATATACAAGCTGTTTTTTAATTTCGTCGCCCTTCCCATCATACTGATTCTCTGATGTTCATTAGCATCTATACAGGATGAAGCTGTGACCCTTGCTTAATGTCTTTGCTGTATCCCCTCAGATCCCCGTGTCTGCTAACCTTATGGACATGTATGGTAATCAGGGTATGTCCCAGCAAGGTCTGCCTATCAGCAACTCCTGCCCTGCCAACCTGCCCAACATCAAAAGGGAATACTCTGGTAAGCAACATAATCTGTCACACCAAGTGATGACCACTATCTGAGCTCAGTCATAAAAATGCATATCAGTGAGCGGTGAAAATGAACCATAATATGCATTCAGTTTCTTTGTTGCATGGGAAACATCAAGGCTCTTCGTTTCATACCAAGTTATACTCTCCAGGCCTTTGTGCAGCCCATAATACAGTATTTTATAATTAGTCCAGTTCTTATAATCATTGTTTGTGGGAAGATGTTGACTGTACATGACCAACATGTTTTTACATTTTTCAATGCATTTGTATCTATTCTGTATGTTTTGACATTGAAAACATTATTTATCACGTAGTTTCACAATCCCCGGCCATCATGCATATGCTGGATAAGTCTGGATCCTGTGGCAAATTTGACAACTATCAAAGGCCTGAAGGGTTCCCTGTGGGTATGTGTGGCTAATTAGCTCAATAATGTAGAAATTACCTGCTGCACAATTTTTTATTTTGCACTGCACTGTTGATTTTATTGATTATTTAAAATGTACTTTTCAGAAGCTGAAGTAAGAGCTATGGCAAAGGAAAGACAGAAGAAGGACAACCATAATTTGAGTGAGTTTTAAGAGGTTCTTATATAAAGTATATATACAATATATATGTGATCATATATATAATATATATGTGACTGTGCTACAGTGTGGTCTCCTACATCTGTCTTATTACTGTATGAAAAAATAATCAACAAACTTTAAAATGACGTGTTGTCCTTTGTTCTGTAGTTGAGAGAAGACGACGATTTAACATCAATGATCGCATCAAGGAATTGGGAACTTTGATACCAAAATCCAATGATCCGTGAGTTCCTTATTTTATTTACTATCCATTTACTGTCTTACTCAACATGGGTTTTAAAAACATCATTTGTGGCTTGCAGAACTTACTGATCAAGCTGAAATCACTGAAATTCTCTGATTGGCTAGAAGGGTGAGCCTCGCTCCAAAATATATGAAAGCAAATATCTCTGCATCACTGCCAGTTTGTTCTGTGTGTCTGAATTCACAGGAAGTGTCAACAGCACCTCTCCATATTATGATAAGCTGTGAAACAAATTTTTACTAAGAAATATTCAAAAAAGCTAAAAAAAACTGTAGCTTTGAATAAAAAAAGTAACATCTTATGTGGAAAAGGCAAGAAATGAAGAGGTCATGTTTTTTACAGACTGTGATAAAACAATACTCACATGCTCACACATCAAAAGAGTTCATGGTCCCTGTAATTATTCCTCCTATCCACACCAGCTGTGAAAGATCATTTCCTAATGCAGTGAAAATGCAAGAAGTGAGGTACAGTTCAAGCCTTTGTAGCACAAGTTCTTAATAAAGGAAACACTGTTTGAGGGAATTACGTATGATAAAGACTCTGGAACATCTGGAGTTTCTCACTTGATTTGTGTAACACGCTACTGGAGCCTCACATTAGCTTTAGCTGAACTTTAGAACACATTCCAGTGGATTTATTCTCCTACTCTTACATTGAGATGGCCTGTGGCTACTGTCTTATGACAGACCTACACCTATCATTTAATCAATGGATATTTTAATTATCGTGCCCAGATCTGTCTTTTTTGCGCAATATAAGGAAATGGTTAAAGAAGTCACCTCTGATACACTCAAAATGTTAATGTAATACATATATGTAAACTATACTTAAAATAATGGTGATATAATGGTAATGCTACATTCCTCTGCGTGTTGACCCTGCCTTTGGTTCTGGGAAGAGCACAGCAGCTTCCTTTTGGTGTGTCTCTCCACCCATGGCTGTTTTGCTAAACCCTAGCTGCGTGCCACACCCTCACTCACACCTACAAGCACACAAACTCAAATACTGCCTCTCACAAACAAGCCTGGCTTTAGATAATAACACATAATGGAAAAGCAATCACACGTGTGCAAAAGAACATGCAGTTCTTGGGAATCCTCTGTTCCTTATTCCTCCTCATTATTCTCCTCTGTCTCTACTTTTTAAACCTTCCAGCTTAAATTCATTTTTTGGAGTCAAAATCAATAAATGTCTGACATCAACAACGTAGGGTCAAAGAGTCTATAGGATGTAAGAATAATTGATTCCTCTGTGATTTCCAGAGACATGCGCTGGAACAAAGGCACCATCCTAAAGGCATCAGTGGACTATATCAGGAAGCTACAGCGGGAGCAGCAGAGGGCAAAGGAGCTGGAGAATCGTCAAAAGAAGCTTGAGCATGCCAACCGACATCTGATGTTGAGGATACAGGTAAGCATACGTTGTAATAACCAAATTGCATCATAACCATGGCATCTGCATGGTTACTGTATACACTAACAAAATTTAAAAAGACACATTAAAAGACAATGATGACAAACAGTTGAAAAATAACAATAAAGAAACACAACAACCAATACTGTACACACAATAGCCCAAGAGGTGTAGAAAATGACCAAAAAGAGACACAAATGGCACAACCTAAGAGACCCACAAAATGGTTCACCCACAAAGTGAACCATTGCAAAATTAACAAACAGAAACATGACAACAAAAACTGTTGAAAAATAACACAGTTGGAGAGACTTTTGAAACACTACAGTGATCAGTGGCTCGAGTCATCCTGACAAAATAACAGAGGATTGCGACTGTGACAGAGGAGTGTAACTGTATGTCTCCCTCTGCAGGAGTTAGAGATGCAGGCCCGGGCTCATGGACTGGCCATCGCATCCTCAGCGCTCTGCTCTGCTGAACTTGGGACCCAAACCATCAAGCAGGAGCCCGCTCTGGAGAACTGTCACCAGGACCTGTACACACTCCACCCCCATCACCAACACCACCCTGCCTGCACTCCTGAACCACCCGGCACCCTGGAGCTTAATGACGGCCACGCTAACTTCCCCGAGGGCCACTACAGTGCTCACAGCAAGCCGGGCTCCAAACTCAACGACATCCTCATGGAAGACAGCTTGTCACCAGTGAGAGGAGGGGACCCTTTGCTCTCGTCCGTCTCCCCAGACGCCTCGAAGGACAGCAGCCGAAAGAGCAGTGTAAGCATGGATGAGAATGAGCAGGGCTGTTAGCACCCTCTACTGGACGACACTTCGCCTGCATCTCCAACCTCTCCACCCTGCTGCAAGTGTTCCTGACAGCAGCCGACTCATTCTCAGCTGCTGGAGAGGCTTTCTCTTCTTTGTGTCATTTGTTTGTTGTGTTTTTATTTTCTCCCCCACCCATGTTTACATGTATTGAAACTTTTTTCATTTCTTTTTTGTTAGTTTTTGTCATGTCTTTGCCTTCAACCTTGATTTCAAGGACTGATTTTAATGTGTTTGCTTTAATCAATACTTTGATGACAATGAGTTACAAAAATAGAAGTTTTTATATTTTAAAAAATGCATTTATCATTGGATAGAGGCTAGATTAGGTTTATTTCTATTGATTCCAAAGAATCTAGGGAAGTTATGAACCACGGTCAGAAATGTAGATATTTTATGGTGAGATGAAAACTGCTTTTTAAATCACTAGCAATAATAGAAGAAAAAAATCTATTTATTACTGTAGTGCTTTACACTCCTTGTGTCTTAGATTGAACTTGAATGTGCCAATGCCTTATTAAGATGTGTGTACATCAATGTCATATTGCTATGCACATGTTTTGGCTGTTAGCTGAGTCTTTGTCAGTCTTCCAGTTAAAATTCTTTCCTTGACAAATATTAATCAATTATAGATTTGATCTTATTTATGTATCTATGTAAACGGGACTTGTGTACACATTCCCCTTAAAATTTATTTATAATAAAAGTTTTTAAAGGAGCCTTAGATATTAAACAAAAGCACATTAAAAATCTCAAGCTAAAAAGTCTCCTTGAAGATGAACAAAATCAACATTGACAAGGGCTAATATTAGTCTTTTTACTGCCGAGATGCAGCCAAACAATCAAGGTGACGTTTCACCAAACATGTTTTATCATACATCCTTTAACCACCCAGTGCTGACTGATCCAACAGTGTGTACCAGATACTTTACGAGTACATTCCTCACTGCCAAGACTAATGAAATACTTTATTAAACAAATAATTAAACAACAACGAGATTTCATAAGTATCTCAAATTAATGAAAAGACTTAAGTAGTCCTGGCATGTGCAAAGGTAGCTGAAAATTATTACGTGATTGATGTATGAAAGATGAATTTACTCACTTTTTGTTGTATTTTTTGTCTGTGATGATCAGACTAACACAATTAGTAAAATTCTACTATTTCAGCACACACTGTACATTGTAACACTTCAGACATGTTGACGCAGATGTGCAGTTTTTATAAGTGTCCAGTTCCTAAATTATTGTTTGTTTTACACCATTGTGGTGATATTTTATATTCAGGTTTTTGTTTTTTTTTTCTTTTCTTTTCCATTACGTGAACATATATATTGCCAAGGAGTATAAGGAGACTGCTTTGAGATTTTGTATGTGTGTCAAAACACTGAAACATGCTTTGTTTGCCTTTTTTTTTTTTTTTATCTGAGGATAAAGTAACTATTATATCTGGCTTTTCAAATGCATACAGAATATTGTATGAGATTATAGATTCTTTATGGTGAATGGTTGTTTTATATTTTCTTGTCTTCAACAGTTGTAGCACATTGCATATTTATGCTTTTGATAGAAACAACCTGCCACACCTTGAGAACCCTGTTACAGCACAGCCCCCATTTCGTTTCACTATGCAATGGTTGAAGTTGTGCCTGTAAAGCAGCATCATGTCTTCACAGTGTGATCTCTTTAGGAATAAGTCTAAAACAGTATCAACGTGATTATCGTTTTAATAGTTTTAAGTGCCTTACAGTCATTTCTGTTACCCTGGTGATGTAAGAGGAGTGATGTAACATTTTGTTGATGTGTGTCCTGGTGTTTGGTGCTTGATGGATTAACCTGAAGTGTCCAAAATTACCTTAGAGAGAAGTAGGAAAGAGGCTTTTGTCAGTACAAGATAACACTATAAGCCTCACAGACTCAATAACCACAAGAAAGGGTTTGTTTTTATCCCAAAGTGTTCAAAATTATATGAATAAATAAGGCATTATGAAATAAATTATACAAGTAAACTAAGCAAAATACACAAATAAATAAATTCTGAAGTAATTTTTTTTTTAAACCTGTCATAAATATTGAAAGTTATTTCATCAGCAATATTATTGACTGAAACTCCGCTGTCATGAAATGTATCATTTTGAAATAAAATGTGTCACTGGGGTAAATACAGTACACTGAAAACAACATTTCATGGTAATGATTTGAGTTGCTATCATTTAAAGGATTACTTCAGAAGTTTATTTCCTCATTTGTAGACATATTAGCAGTTTGGATCTGTGCCTGGTCAGCCCAGACTAAAATATGAATAATTGGGTGGATTGCTGTTCTATAATATTCTGTACAGATACTTGAAGTGTTAGCTTTTTAACTGTTAACTTATTGCCACGATCAGGTGAAAAATTAAGTGTCCAGTACTTTAGTTTATGACCTGCAAAATGTACCTTCATGTATTACCTGACATTCAGCATTCTACCGTACATGTCAGCATGTTAGCTTATATTTTAGGCCAACTTATTTATTCATATTATTATTTGTTTTATGATGTCTTATGTTTTTATTATTTTATTAATATTGAACACTTTGGGATCCCACGTTGTACTGAATATTAAGCATCTTTTTGACTAGAATGAATGTAATTCACAGTAACAACTGCCAAAATGTGTTGCCATAATCAAATAAACTAAGTTAATAGGTGAAAAGATTTAATAGCTACAAACTGCTTAGCGGATGCAAAACTATTAGTGTTGTTTCCCCTTCATAGTTTCAAGCAATACCTGCAGCCCGATGGCAATCAGGCCATAAGTGTAATAACAACAGGTGAAATGCATTGTGAAAGTTCATTCTCGAACATGGAAACAGAAGCCTATCCAAAAAACAAGCTTGTCTCACCATCCACTTAGTAGCTTTTTCCAGGGCTTTCAACAGAATCTCACAGTCTTCATCAGCAGACAGAGTTTGCTCAGTTGTCATCACGTGGCCTACATGTACAGCTTTGGTCACAGGATAAAAATATGTTTGGTGTTGCATCCAATGCAGGACTTACTGTCCACTGAGCAAACACTATCCTCTGATGAACAACATGCTTTGTGGTTGAAAGCTCTGGGGAAAGATAACAAGTGGATAACAATATGGCCCATATGGCCACCAATGCCAGGTTCTGAGCATTAACAGTGTAGTTGGCTGGCCTGTATCAGTTTAGCCTTTCAGTGAATCCAGATTGTCTGTTTTAATGGAACCCAGAAACCACTGAAACCCTGAAATGTGACTGGTCAGCATTAGACATGGCGGTGGTGGCATTTAATTGAAAGTCATTACTACGACTGGTTTCTCATAACGAACCTCCCAGTTGTTAATCATTATGGCACATTATCAGGAAACCACAAATGAGGAACCGTATTAACTTGAGACCTCTATGCTCCTTCTCATTCCTGTGGGTTATACGGACAACATTCTCTACTGATGTTGCTACTGTTGTTATTGTTAGAGTTTATACGAGATGAATGTAGCAATAGTTAGTGTGCACACTGGTTTCATATTAGTTACCACAAACTCACTGGTACTCAATGTGGAAATGATGTGAGAAATATTAAAAGTTTTATTTGAATGTTGACGGAGCTGGTGTTTTTCTTCTACACTTTAAGCACGCTTAGTAGTACTAAGTTGTACTATTCAGCATTTACCAACATTTAATACATGGATTATAATGCACAATAATGTAGCTGTGAATAGTTGTCCACAGGAGGAGTTGTAGGTCACCCTTTAGTTGTTGTTGACAGAAATACAAATTAATATCTGCACTACATTATAGTGTGTTATGATCATTTCATTTGTTCCCAGAAGAAGCAAGCTCATCGGTCCATTTCTGGTAAACTTGGCAAAGAATATTATCCTCAATCATCTCATGGAAAATTTCTATAAAATACAAAAAACATGTTAATGAATATATGTGATGTACAGTGGAGTTCTTTTACTTAACAGTACAGTAACTGTACTCTTAATACCACTTAAAATTATAGTATGTAAGTATAATCAGCAAACTAAGTAATATTGATTAGTGATTAGTTTGTATTAAGTATTAAGTAGTTTGTATTATTGTACTAACTAAAACGGCACATTCACAATGCTTGTGTTGTCCAATAAAAGTACAAGTAATAAGTATTTAAAAATAAAAAAAATAAAAAGTCTTTAGCATTTTTGCATTAAAAATGTAATCAATAATAGCCAAATAATTGTCTTTATACATGGATTAATCTCAATTCAGATCTACTTCTGTTTAATGTTCGGCACTTTCATGTAAAACAAAGGATCATATCTTAACATTATGGTATGATTTGTATACAAAAATGTTTAACATAGTAGTAGTGGAGTAGATTAAAGTAGCATGAAAAGAAAACGCAAGTGCCTTAAATTTGTACTTCATTAAATGTACTTAGTTGCTTTCCACCACTTCTCATGTCACAAATTACCTTCTACCTGTAAGCTAAAAAGACAGGTTTTATACTTATCATTATACCTGCACGTCCCAGTGCTGTGGGGAGAGGCATCCTCAGAGAGCCTGCAGAGTGTTTCAGACGTTCGTTGAGGGACTTCTGCACCAAGGCCAGTGTGCAGTCCTGGTGCCACACAGGCAAACCTAGGCCCAGCATGCACTGGATGATGCGGTACTTCTCGTCTGCTGTCAGCAGCCCCCTCTGGTGGGCCACATACACCATGAAGGACATGTCAACGTTGACTGCCTCGCCATGAAGCAATGCTGGCAACACTGTCTGTGCAGTCACAAAAGACGGAAGTGGTTATACAAAATGTCTGTTTTTTACATTTCTTATTAAGAAATACACATTTACAAAAACAAGCTACTGCGCAGTCTTTTGTCTGTAAAATAAAAAAAGAGACATGTTGACCATTTCTAATTCAGGGCTGATGAGGTGACCAAAGTCCACCAGCCTATTCAGATCATCCTCCCACAAGTTAGGAGCCAGTTCCTCCAGCATGGTTTCTATGGCGATGCGGGCCGATGCTGTAGCGCTGTCTTCCTGTTCAGAGCTGTTGTTGCTCTCGCAGGACTGCAGCTTGGAGTGCAACAGCTTCCTGCCCTCAGCCTCCAGCAGCTCAAACAGACCACGGTGCTTCATCAGAGCCATCTAAAGTTGGTTGGGAGAATTACACTGCTTAGATGGAGAAAAATGAAATCACCCTCCATGTAAACTGCCTCATAATAATAAATAAAATAATAATAAAACACTGCTTTTGGCTGTCGTATGATACAGTACATTTTGTGTCTGACATGGTTTTTCAACAAGAAAGCTCTGTTAGCTTATTAAAAATCATATTTCTTACTTATTATAAAATTATATTCAGAATGAACATGTTAACTGATTTCTAAAGTTATCACAACTGGTTAAGGACAACTGACTTCCAAACTCGTAATGTTGCAAAATTATGCTAGTACATACAATTTCGTTTCAAATTTAGGGTGAGAAAAGAAAAATAATCATCATAATCATTCAAAGTGATTTAACAATAAGACAAAACACGTTTTTGAGAGTCAACCTTTACTCGAGGTTTTCACCTGCATAGAGGTTGAAAGGAGTTTTGGTTGCAGGAATAATGCTTCAATGTGTAACAGTCTAAACTGAGATTTGTTGTGACACAGTAAATGGTTCTATCTTTGGAAAGCTGTATCTTAACCAGTTGTATTTGTCATAACACGCAACCACCAATGACCGCTTCTATTGTACTATATTCTACATGTTTTGGATTGTGCAAATCACTGTAAACACTGGTAGTTTCAATTGTTAATGAATGTAAGTTCTCAGAAATATGCTGATGCCATTAGCTGTTTTTAGCCTTTGTTGCCAGGAAATTAGTTTTTTATTAGTACTAATGAAAACCTGTCCAACCTGGTCCCACAAGGACTTGAGAGATGTGTCTTCGTGTCCTTGTGGGACATTCAAGAAACACTTTTTTTTTTAAATAAGATGTGTTTTTAAACTTGTGAAAACGTTCAAAAGCATCTGCACACAAATTCTTTATATTCATACAACAAGGATCTTGTTCTCTGTCTCTGTACACACTTGTTCTTAATGGGTTACCACATGCATGATCATGCAGTGATCAGCACCTTCAACATCTCTGCCATGCCATTAGAGATCTGACGTGGCGGGAGAGTTCGGAAGAACGAACGATCTAAAAACGTTGCCACTGGTGGGACATAACTTCCCAGCTTGTTTTTCCCACCGGCAAAGTTGACCCCTGTTTTCGCCCCCACACTGGCATCAACGTAAGAGAGTAAAGTGGTCGGCACTCGAATATATGGAGTCCTCCGGTGATAGAGAGAGGCTGCCAAACCCACCACATCCAGACAAACTCCTCCACCAATGGCTATGATTGGCTCAGAGCGCCTGTCAATACCAAACTCATGAATCTCCTCTAGGATCTTGGTCACCAGCTCCAGGCACTTGTTCTCTTCTGTAGTGGGAAGAGGGAGAATCTTGTACACAGCACCTCTGTGCTCAAAGTACTGAGTAACCTGGGAACCATACAGCTGATTGACAGTTTCATCAATGACAACAAACCGTCTCACAGGTTTGGAGTTACTAATGGTGCCTTTACGTTCTTCATCTCCTAAATGACCCCAGAGCAACGTGTCGTTTCTGGGATCCAATAGGTTGTTGCACTGAATGACTCTGTAGGTGAATACGATGGGGCTGACCACTGTCCAGGAAACTCGATGATCTGATTTGCTCTCATAGCTGAAAATGATTCATCATAAAAAAACAAGAGAAAGCATTTAAAATAACTCATGTGTATAATGTAGATTCAGTTCAAATGTTTTGGCATTGAGAGACTGAATGAAACACCTGCTAAAATGCTTGTAACTCACAGGATGTCAGTGTTGGAAAGCAACAATCTACATTTACTTTAAATCTAGATCTACTTTAAATTCTGTATTCTTGTGTTCTTGAATTAGCATTTGAGGTACTTTTATTTTGAGTATTTCCCTTTTAAGCCACTTTCATCTCTAGTCCCAACCCTACCTTAAAATAATGTGGTCTTAACTCACTTTACTATTACATTTATTTGATAGCTATGTTTATTGTTATAATATTTTAGATAGAAGGTACTATCAACGTAATGCATTATTGTTCTATATAAAATTATTAAATTACCCAGCAGTACTGTATTTAAAGGAGTACTTAAAGTACATTTTATGCTAATATCACTGTAGTTTTACTAAAATACAAAAGTAACTGAACTAAATGATAATGTTCAATGCAGTACTTTTACTTATAATGGAGTACTTCTGTATAGGATCTGAGTACTTATTCCACCACTGCTGTACATGTGAGTGGCCTCAACCTAAAATAGAAAGGTATTTCACCTCCCTAAGTCCATGTAGCATACTAGTAAACATACAGTAAAACCAAGGAGCATGCAGTATGGTGAACACACAGTGTAGCAATGAATGTGAACAAACTGAATGAAAACATTTTATTTTACCAAGGAATCATGACATTATGCTGTTTATATTATTCCATTTGTGTACAATCCTGATTCTTACTGTACTATACTTACTGTGTATTGTTGTTTAACATAATACACACTAATTTACTTATATATAAAGAATACCTTTATTCAGTACTTACATTTTAGCCTCTGACAACTTTCCCTCTGTCAGCTGGCACAGCTCAGTTTGTCTGATCCATGTTCCTTTTACTTGGACCAAATTAAACGTTGAGTTATTCGAAAGCATGATCCCAGAGTAGCGGCCTGCCAAATGTCTACAACCTTCTCTGTCATGCTTTAGGGGCCACCGTAGTGACACACTGGATATAGCAAAACATAAAGGATGTCAGTGGAGAGAATGTGACCATGGTTCAGACATACAGAAAAAACAGGTATTACATACAGTATGTGCAGTCATGTCCAACACACGCATGATGATAGAAGACAGCAGTGTTGTTTGCTGAGCATTCAGGTTATTGAAAATCAGTTTTGTTTTTTAAAAGAGAACTCATTGTGTTTGCAGGTGAGAGTTTGAAGACAAAAGGAATTTCTCAGCGATAGCAGACCTCAGGTGTCTCAATGATATCTCCATTGTCAGCTAAGCTGTAAGTTCTCCTTCATCGTGACAGGATCTGCAGAACTTACGGCTCATTTCTGACTTCTAATTGCATTAGTCATGTCCCCGAGGATCTTTCTTGTCTGACTCCATAATCTGTTTGTATGAAAGAAAACAGTGTTGCACTGCCCTGTCACATGTACCCAGTAGCAAGACCATTAACTCATGGAAACGACAATGTCAACAGGCGAGCAGAAGTGCTGCACAGTCATTTGATAGATAGGATAGGATAGTAGGTCAAAAGATGAAAGCACATTGCTTGAGAGCAATGTGTGAGATCATAGCCTCTGAAAATGCAGTGTATGTTATTAATGATAACACTATAGTTTAAGTGTTATTCTAACTAATGACATCAACTGTGTTAAACAATACCTCGAGTATCAGGCTGGCATGAGTCATCACAGTAAAAACGACTGCTGCTGTTGTTAAACTTGTTGGAACGCATGGAGAAGCTGGATTCATTGCATTCACTTCCACCCAGGGGATCATGGGACCTGAGATCAGTGTCCATCTTGTTTGGTTCTTAGTCTGATATTGGGTTTAGTCTGCGTACCCCACTGACCAGCTTGCCCATCATCTTTCTGGTCACTTGGGGGAGCTTCCTTTCAAAGGATGACACAAGCAATAGAGGAGCAACTTTGGAGACATGATTTTATAAAAATTCTGTGGTTGGCCAGCTACTAGTTTATTTACTGTTTGACAAGTTACTAATTCAAATCTTCTATGAGTCAGTTTTAATTATTTAGAGCATGTTGTGGAGGTGAGATCTGGCATACTGTATTTATAATGGAGGAGTGTGTAATAAAATTTCTGCTAGGAGAGATTATGGATTATCAAGCTTTCGTTTAGATCTAGTTTCCTGAGTTGCACCTGCAACATATCTATTAATAATAATAATAATAATTGATACTTTATTGATCCGCTAAGGGGAAATTCGTTGTGGATAGGCTGCCCCATTAGGCGCCAAGGGTTCGGGGTTTAGTGTCTTGTCTAGAGACACTTTGACATGTGGCCAGGAAATGGTGAGGGACCAGGAAGCAAACCACCAACTCTGGAGTTTATAGACAATTGCTGACTGCCCTACCTACTGCACCAAGTACTTAGTAATTAGATATGGATTAAAATGAAAAAACCTACAATCACAAACACTAGTTTCTAAAGTTCAGCACAGTTATGATGATCTGCAAGAGTATTTGAGGAGCAGGAGACCTGGATTCCTGGAGAATCTCCCATCATAATACACAAAGTCCACATTGACCAGTGCTCAGCAAACAGGAAGCACAAGAACAAGTGATTGTAAGCCAATGCAAGGCGTTGCCCGCACTGAGCAAGTAGCGGCAGATGAGACTTGCATAAAATGATTATAATACAATTTATTATCTCAGTGAGCACTTCTAACACCACAGTGGTTTTTATAAATTCTGCAGACCATACGCAGGTGGAAGATGTTACAGTGGACATATCACAAGTTCCCCACCCAGACCATTTGCTTTATTCTATTACCTTTCATTAAGAAGTCATTACAGTAGTCTGGGAGGTACAAAAAAAATGCAACCAGGTATAATTTTATGGTGCACAACAACAACAAACACTTAGCACCAAGGCAATCATAAAAAAAAGATCAAAGACACAGAGTATTCACATTTATCATGAGGAATTTATTATTCATAGAGATGCATTGTTTTACAATAATGGTAAATCTACAGTATCTACTCTTACAAGCTCATTTAGAGCAAAATTCAACAATGTTCATGGAAGTGGTGAACGACCAACAAGTATAAAGATTCATCTTCTTTTGATCAGTTGATTATACTTTAAATACAAATATATCATGTTGGCAGTGAACATTTTAATTTTTAAAGCAACATTTTCTTTACTTCCTCTACAAATTTTTCAATGACTACTAAAATAAAATTAGGTAGTGTGGCCCCCAGCATAGCTTCAAGTACTGTAGCTACAAAGGGGAGAAATTTTTCATTGTGAAGTGCCAACTATCGATGTTCTCTTTCCTTTGGTTTCTCTGCTCAGCTTGGTCATTCTGTGTGCAGATATATAAAATAGGCAAAATCATGAAAAGACAGTTTCACAAATGTGTTTTTTTTGTGATCTTACTCTACTTTACAGAAAGAATTAAGAGCTAGACATAAAACAAAAAAAGAAAGGCTGGTAAATGCAGGGAAAAAAATCCAAATAACAGAGTGTTTGGTTACGTAGATGAAGCTGTTTTTTTTGGAATACAATGCCACACAAGCCGTGAGTGAGGTGGCGTTGCAGTGCACAATTTGAACGTCATAGTCAGAGAGAAGGCACGCGATCGAGGTGAAGGTCGGGCCTCTCCGGGCTGCCGTTGTCTTCATCTTGGTTCATCTCTGGGCTGTGGCCGTGCTCATCTGTGCTCTCCGGAGAATCATAGCGATAATTTTCACATATCTCCTCATCCTCTTGCTCCTCTTTAATGCTGCTTTGATAAAAAAAAAAAAATCATAAAAAGAAAATTTCATAAGGTCTTGTTATCACAAACAGTAAATCATAGCTGAGTCAAACACACTGAAGAGGTCAGGGGACACAGCTCTAGAGATGACACTTACAAAGCTTGTGGAGGGGACTGTGTTGCGCTGCTGTCACTTTGGTATCCAGATCCATTACCAAGGGCTCCATTCATCTGCTCTTGGAGAACATGAGGCAGGGAGTGCAATGGGATGTTGCCCAAAGAGGCTGGGTTGTAGAGAGAGCTGTTGCCGTCCAAAGCACCACGCTAAAAGAAAAGTTATATTCATTCAGCTTTTATGTTTATAATACTGCATCCACACAAAACAGGTGTAGCTGTAACCATCTTCTGACTGCTACAATATATGGTAAAGAAGCACTGTGCTGTCTGACATGTTACTACCACCTTTCACTCTTGTCTGCCCAATGCAACAGGCTCACTACATAAGTTACATTAATTTATGATACACTTAAAAAAAAATAGAGCTTGAATTTGACATCTTGAAATCTGACATCTCTTACCTGAGGAGCAGAACCAACTAAGTTCTGGTTTTGGGAGTTCTTCAGCAGGGATCTGTTAGTACACAAATACAACAGCAAGTTAAAGACTATTTAGTATCAACATCTGAAGAACATGAGATACGCATCCTACTTTGCAGCTGGTATTCTACTATAAACAAAATTTGGTTGGGTGGTCTTGAAAACTGAGCATTCTTAACACTCAACTGGAGCCCAATATCTTGCATGCGACCACAAAGTGCATAATTAAGACCCATTTTACAGAACTGTTGTTTAAAAGCAAGTCAGGCAGAAACATTAAAGAGTCAGGTTGAGCTAATGTTAGCGAGCTATAGGTGAAAAAATGTGCCAGTGACACGTAAAATCGTCACTCTAGCCCTATTTAACTGTGGCTGACGTCAGGTGCCAATTCACTGAACAGAAATGACCACGAGACAGAAAATCTTCCGTTATCACGGAAAACTGCATATGAGCCACAGTAGAATGAGAAACATGACAGGCGTGGCAGAGGTAAGTGCCAGAATACACACTGTGTCTCATGGCCTGTTTGTTTAATGAAATCAATGAGTCATCAGTGCAAGTAAAAAATAAAACCATCAGATGACACTTCTGGTTGCTGGTAGTGGTTTAACACGGGGAGTGGTCAAAGCTGTGCTTAAGTCAGTTTGACTTGAAGTATTGTGCAAACAGCAACAGATGTGGTACAAGTCTGTTTGCAAAAAACATGAGTTGTCTGCATATTGCGCCACTATTCCTGTACCTGTGATGGCCACATCTCACTGAAGTGCAATGTAAATTTTAAGTTAACTTGACCTTTATCCTACTGCAAATTACTGTGTTCAAATGTTATTAAATGCTGGTTCAATGTCCTCCTTTATCCTGTAACCATTTTGTAAGTCTTAATGTTTGTTTTTGCTGTTGCTTTTTTTGTCCTATTTACGTAGGGCAGCTGTGCATGAATGACTGAATTCCCCAGTACAAGCAAATGTTATCTTCATAGCGCACTCGAGCCTTCAACCTCAAAGACTTATTTACAGTAAATTTTGTGCGTATTTATGAGATTAAATAACAAGGTCAAATATTCATGTGTCTGTCAGGTGACCTCTAGTAATATATTAAAACACATGGTTTTGGCTGCTTGTCAAGATTCACGTACCCATTTCCAGTAATCTTCTGGGGCCGCCTTCTGTGGAACTCAATCTCATCTACTGTCCACACAGCTCCCTTCACATTCTCCAAACGTACAAAGCATTTATGAAGGCTGAGATTATGTCTGACAGCATTCTAGAAGAAGATTAAAAGCAGAACTTGTACACATCTGAAGTAATGAATCCGTATTTATCTAGTTTCCAATACTCTGTTTCACATATTAATATTCAGTGATTAGTTCATATTCAGTACCTTCCAGGTGGCTGCATTTCGTCTGAAATATGCAAAGTTTCTTGTGAACCAGTTGTAGATTTCATTCAATGTCAGCTGATTGCGAGGTGATTCAAATATTGCCTGTAAAAGATGAAGAGTGTGTAAGATTGTACCGTAATCGACAAAAGATGTGTGTCTGCTTCATTTCTGTTTCTAGGGCCAACGTCATCATGCAAAAATGTTGATTCATTTTCCAAGAGAATTTCAATAATTTTGTGTTAAATTAGGAAAGTACACATTACCTGTCTTATGAGTGAGGCGTATGTAAATGGAGGTCTAACTTCTGTGCTCAAGTAGAACTCCTTATTATCAACGATATCTGTGCAAAGACATTACCAACCAATATTTAATACACGCATATACATAAAATGTATAGGAACAATCGTGTGTGCGTGTCGGAGTTGCAAGGGAGAAGGCACTACTCTACAAGCCAGAAAAGAATCCCTTCTCTGAGAGAAACCTTTCTCTGAGTGCCTAAGAAATTGTTCATGAATATCTCAGCAGAAGCATGTTTCAGCTTGAACCAGCAAAAAACTGTTTATTAACTAGGTTCTGAGGCATTACCTTGGCTCACAGAGCGGCTATAGCGCCTCCGTACAGGGGTTCCAGTGAACATGTTATTGGGAGTGAGGACAGAAGGAGATTCAGAGAACGGTGTCAGGGGTGTGGAAGGTGCTGTGGCACTCTGAGACAGGCTTGTAGGAGGAGGACCTTTGGGCAATGTTGCCTGAGAGAAGGATGCATTAGACACCAGATTCACCTGAAGAAAAAAAACAAAGTAGTTGAGTCAGGAAAACATCAGTTTAACTACAAGCAAAACAATATTTATTTTAATTGAAGGAGACAGTCATGGCAGGTACTTACAGGCTGAGCTGCGGGTTTGGGTTCAGAGGACTTGAGATGAGCCATCATAGCTTGCAGCCGTTCTTTGTCCTTCTTCAACTGTGTTAGATGAGAAGACAGAAATAGAAGTTGAGAGTTGGTGAATTCACGGATCATACGCAATGACGAAATTACATCCAATGTGGGAACAACTTCTTTTCTGGCATCTTGAGAAGTGTAATTATCTGAAGACATCACTTCTGCTTCCAGGCCTGGTGTGAAAACACACCACTGCAAACATTTACCAGCTCACTGTCAAGAGTAAAAAAAAAAACCCCAACAACAACAAAAACTTCCTCTTCAGTAGTTTAAAAAAAAGAACTGAATACCTAACTTTACCAAGCAACTGTTTGTTAAGTTTATAATAAAGATAAACTCTTATTAATAAATGAAAGCTGTGTTAAAAATAAATAAATATAAAAGTAGTTAGTTATTAATAAATCAAATCATACCTGCAGTTCCAACTGCTGAACCACTTGCATCTGCACACGACACTGTGCTGTACTCTTGTCATCCAGAGTATGCTCACTGTTCAAATGTCTGCAGACACGCAAATTCAAAATCATTACACAGGGAAAGCAGTTGTTGTAGATGTGGCAGAGAGCAAAAAAAAATTGTAATGCGATAAATAAAAAGTGGTAAATAAATTCACTACACAAGAAATGTAGAATAATACAAAAAGAACAAAATACAGAACATACTGTATTATGGATTTCTTTGTGTGCCACTGCGCATGCCAACACACGTGAATAAACGTCACGTCAGTACTAAAAATTTGCAAAAGTTTCTCCACTCACTTGAGAAATGCCTGAAAGTCTCCAAAGACAGTCTCACAGCCAGGCCACTTACACATGCCATTTCCATATAGCGGGTGGCTGTTCTGTGTGTTTTCATCCACTGAGCCACTGCAACAAATCCAACACTACACTATTAATGATCTCCCAGTCAACATGTTGGTAGCTCAGGCAAGATAAAAACATGTTATGTGGCAACTAGACAGTATACATATTTAAATAAAGGTAAATACAGTAGTTTAAATATATGTCCTATGATTACACTTCTGACGCACCTTTCCTTCCGCTTCAAGAGTGCGTGATGACTGTTGGTGGTAGACTGTTGACTGGAAGACTCTCTGGTGTCTCCACCAGCAGACAGGATGCTACCATTCTCACAGCCTGAAATTTCAAATACACATTTGCAGTGTTTACTTAAGATAGAAACTCAAATAGAAATAGGACACTAGTGACTTATCATATTAACTCAAAGTACCGTATTCCCCTTAAATGCCAAAGGGTCTATGTAGTTACAACTGTACGACAACACACCTGGAGATGCAGTGGGGTTGGTGGTGAGAACAGACAGCAGGCCTTGCCTCTGCAGGTTGAGGAGATGCTGCTGCTGCATCTGAAGGAGCTGCTGCTGGATGGCAATTTGCTGGGCTGTCAGCTGAGACAGAGGAATGACAGAGGAGAAGTCAAGTCTTTGCCCAATTCTCATAACAAATACAGTTTTTAGAAAAGAAATCCTTAAAGACAAATACATTTAGTAAAGAGACTGTAGAGAAAGCCTACAACCACTAGATTTCACACCAGAAATGTTTTATAGGCTTAGAAATGTGACACTCAAGCCTCCGTTGTTAATTTTAAGGGGCCTGCACAGGCAGAGGCACTGATGGTGGAACTACGCCAGGTGCTTGAACTACTTAACTTACAAAAGGTAATGAATTCACTTAATGTTGTTAAAACAAACTCTCCATTCGAGCTGTGATGCTTTTTATTTTTATCATAATATTATGTGTTTGTCAAACACTGTGGACACAAAAACTCCCAGTTTTCCTCTATTTTGCTTGTGTACAACAGACCTAAAAGAAAAAAATGCCCATTTCCGTTTAAGGTAAATGAAGAAAACTACATTGATCTCATTTCACACTTTTTCCCTGTGCACTCAGCCAAGTTCCAACTAGTGTTATGCATTCCCGTTAATTGCCAACAGTAATTACTAGTTCAGACTGCAACTGGATGAGAGATTTTAGTGGGAGACACAGTGGGAGACGGCCAAGACTAATGATGTCACCCCGTCATGAAAATACACACATATATGCTGACGTGTTAATGGTTTTAGTTATTTTAACACATAAACACATTCACCAGGAGTTGAATGTTCACAAGTCCACACGACAGCAAGTGTGGGCACTGGGACAGAGCAACGTTTAGTTTCTGAACATGTGATCTCACCTTAAAACAGATGGAGCTCTTGGAAAAGATGCACACCATCTTTAGACTATTTAAAATCATAACAAATGAGCACCTTCCACAGATAAAACCACATACTATGTAATCTAGATTTGTTACTGTTACAGCTTCACTCTCCAGTAAATTTTTTGTTTTACCTACACACAATGTAGAGCTTGGAACATGTTACTCCTTGTTGTGACAAAGATCAGACATTCTGAAAGTAATATTCCAGGCTGTGACGCATGATTATAATAATTACCTTTTAGTGTTAATTATCCCATCATTTAACGTTTAGTGTTACTGAACTGAATAAGACTTATCCCTGATTCAGGAAGTGATTATCCTTGTTGCACCATATACATATTATATACATATATATTATTATATAATTATCAAATATTCATGAAGTGATAAAAAAATAATGCTACAGTGAACAAATATTACCTCTTGGCTAACAATCCCAGCATTCTTCTGTTGCAGCAGCTGTATATTTAACTGCTCTTGCTGGTTTTTGAAGGCTTCTTGAATTTGTTGCTGCAGAAAAGTTATGAAATGTGAGTTTAGTGAGACAAAACCAGTGCTGAAAGTGGTCAAAGATTTGCCTACATAATATTTTGAAGCACGCATTACCTGGTGTAACATGAGTGCTTTCTGTTGCTGGAGCAGAGCTTGGAGCTGCTGCGGACTGAGGATCTGCTGCTGTGGTGTTTGCTGCAGCTGTTGTGGGGCCTCTGCTGGTGGGGTCATAATGGACAATGACACTGGAACCTGCATAATCCGACAAAACACATAACAAAACATGAAGTTCAAATCTATACTGGAAAAAAGAAAAATACAACATGTTTTGGCTGTTCTCTATGTGTGTATTTAGGGGCATGCCATTTACATCCAATCTATATGGACAGCATTTCAGTGAAAACAACTGCTGTGTTTACATGTAAATGAGAAACCGCGTATCTTTAATGAGGGTAGTGGATTATATGACCCAGCTACATTTCTGCTGAAGTAACTTGATTTCTTGGTCATATCTCTTTACATTTAACAGAGTTTCTAAAGCACTGCTCACAAGGTTAGCAAGACAGAGACGTTTTATTGTAATGACAGTGTAGCAGTAAAATAAGACACAACATTTCATGTACAGGTGGTGCCTTGTAACTAAACTAATTCAATTAGAATCAGACTAAGACTAAAACTGAAATAAACTAGTCTAGATAAACTTCAAATAAATATTTGAAGGTTATTTGTAAAACTTGGAAACACAGAGTTAATTATCTCACTAAACTGAACATGTTGCCCAAGTGCTCTGGAGTAAAAGAAAAAAAATACCTCAAATGTTCTGTCATTGTACATGTATTTGCACCAATTTCAACGTAGTGAGTCAGGATCAGTCACAAAGCAAAATTTTCACTGGAACTACACACAGATCACTTTAGAGAGATACTGTTTCACTCGCAAGTGCCACAGTTACAGTGCCATTCATTTTTGTAAATATTCACCCATATTCATATCATATCCATATCATCTAGTTGACACTCACCAGAGTTACCATCGTGACAGTTAAAAAACTAACTGTTCAAAACCTCCTACTGCAAATGAAGGCTGACTCTGAGAACCATGTGTAAGCATGAGCCGACTAAGAAATTCCGAGTTCATTTTACCAATTTTCCTTAAATTGCAGGTGATTTTAAAGAGGGATGAAACACAGCATGACGCAGGCTGAGCACGACATTAATCACAAAATTTCACCAGGTGGAACTGTCACATCAAGCTACAGACAGAATAATAATACAATCAAGTCTCTGTTTTCAACTAGGAATGTTGGGGGGGGGGGAATTATAGTGCGCTACTGTGATTAATCAACAATTATATAAAATAATAATGATAATTTATACTTTATTATTCCCTTAGGGAAATTCTTATTATTTCCCACAACACAACGTCAGATGTCTTGTTTCGTCTGACAAATACTCCACAGCCAAAAGATATTCTGTTTAGCATAATTTGTGACAAAGGAAAGCATCAAATCTCAACATTTGAGAAACTGGAACCAACCACAATCATTTAAACAGTTACATTTTTTGTTGATCAACCAATAAATTAATCTATAATTGATTATTGCTGTAATCCTCCTACTGCCTCTTGCTCAAGTTAAAATTATTTAGAGTTACTCAAACTATTTCAACTTCACTGGTCAGTCTAGCAAGCTGAACTTGACCCTGCCATTCCAGCTAACAGTGAACAAAAACAACAGCATCAACAACACTGCATGGCTCCAGGGAATTAGAGCTCCATCAAAACAACAACAACAACCAGCTCCACAAAAACAACAACATCCTTTTCTAGGCATGCATGCAATTACCACACCCTCCCCCTCACTGTCAAGCCTCACAGCTCAAGGGACGGTTACAGTAAACATAAACAGAGTAATCAAAATTGCACAGACATATAAATAATGAATAAAAAAGCATACCGAGTCTGTTTACAAAAACAGAACTTGAGATTCGTATTTTAATTAAAGTTTGAACCACAAACAAACAATTCTCTCCAAGGCAGAGTCTGTTTTGAATCGGGTAAACAAACTGACAGTGAATTTCACACAAGCTCTGGGCTAACAATAACGGATGACTGCTTCTGAGTTTGTCCTTTCTTATGAAATTCAATGCTGCAGAGGTGGCCACCAAAGCAATGAAAACAGGTCTATCCCACAGACAGAACCAGCTGGCCCCTCTATTTTTCTGTGGACACCATCAACACAGCAACAGCCTTCGCCTAATTCCTGTTGCCATGGCAGCCAGCAAGTCTAAACATCTTCTGTTGTTGTTATTGTTGAAAGTCATACCAGTGAGCAACTGAGTGTAAACACAGATCTGTTCCCGCAAGACTGGTCTTGTGAACTCCGAGATGACTGACAGCAAATAGAAGTGCTGAAAACTTGCTGAAAAACAAATACAATGCACATGCCTTCTTCTATGAGATTTAATACTTCGTAATGTGCCCTCATAGGTGTAGCTCGGGATAGAGTGACATTTGCAAAAAACTCACATAACTTGTTAATAAACTCAGATGAATGAGATGTTAAAATGTTACATCACACAACCATAGCAATGTAACATCACTTTTCTTTTACCGACATATGTACACATTTTACATAAACGAAATATTAAAATCTGATGTAAAAAAATGCCCTGCGATTATAATGAGAAATGAGAGCATGAGTTGGACAAACTTGATGATCTCCACTGAAAACTTTGTCTGCGCACTAAAAAAACAACAACCAGCCATCAGCAACAAAAACTGTGCCCAGCAAGCTAACAGAGCCTTGCTAACCTACACAATGTGAGCATAAACAAAACTAACAATGCAACGCTGATCCCTTTGCCCAGCAGGAGCTGTGCTCACCCTCCCCTTAAAAAACCTCAGTACAACCTTCCCCCATCCCTGTGCTCCCTTTCAGCATAAATATAAAACACTGCAGTTTGGAGAGAGTGAGACAGAGAAAGTGAAATGTTCTGTGCTATTTACGTGTAAAAAACCAAAACACGACACACCGGCTCAAATTCTAATATAGCAGAAAGCTGTCTGTTAGTCGGATATTATCATCTACCTAGTATGTGTATGAAGGAGGTGGGGGGGAAGAAAATGAATGGGGCTTGGAGACCAGAGCAGCTGTTGATTCAAAAGTATGGTGCTAAGAAAAGGTATTTAAATCCTTCCTGATTTCTTTCTTGCATATTTGACATATTTAAATGTCTCAGATCATCAAATAAATGTGAATGCGTGTAAAAGAAATTGCCTCTTGATTATCCCCAAGACTTCTGGGAAAATATTCTCTAGACTGATGAGACAAAAGTTGAACTTTTTGGAAGGTGTGTGTCCCATTACATCTGGCGTAAAACTAACACAACATTTCCATTAAAAAAACATCACAGCATCAGTCAGACATGGTGGTGGTAGTGTGAAGGCCCTAGAGAATGACTTGTCGTAATTGATGGGACAATTAATTCTGCACTCTGAAACACACCAGCAAGTCCGCTTGATTGCAGTTGTTGCTGCCAAGTGTAGCACAACCAGTTATTTGGTTTAGGGAGTAATAGTACTTTTTATACTGTTTCATATAGGTCCAGGCAGGTCTGGACAAACTTCTTCCTTTAATAAATGAAATCATCATTTAAAACTGTATTTTGTATTTACTCTGGTTATCTTTGTGTAATATAAACATGTGTTTGAGGGTGACAAATATGCAAAAAAAATAAATAAATAAATTAGGAAGAGGCAAATATTTTTTCATAGCACTGTAGCACATAAGCAGTGGCCATAACAATGTAATAAATTCCACTACATTAAAAAAGGTACAACAAATATATCTGTATAGTGCTGCAATGACAGATAATATTTATTACTAACATATCGGTTAATTATTTGTAATTTGATTAATAAATTCATAGTTTTGTCTATAAAATGCTGAAGAATATAAAAAACTCCCATTCAAATTTCCCAAGGTGAAGGTTCTAATGACCTTTTGGCCTCATCAGTGCAAAATGCAAAAATAAGGAGCAAATGTTCACATTTGACAAATGGAAAAAACTAAATGTTTGGCTTTATGCTTGGAAATGACAACTTACTGACTTTAAAACTGGCTGCTGATTCATTTTATACTGAACAACTCACTGATACATGGACTAAGCAATTCAGCTCTACATATGTTGTTCATGCTCTTCATTGTGGAATAAATAAATATTTGTAAAAATATATTATTTAAAATCCAATGCTGATGTGCTAAACAGATGCAGTTGGGAAAGACTGACCCTTGGTGCCTCTGGAGGAGTCTGGCTGCTGCTCAGTCGACTCTCATTCTCAGTATGACTCCCGTTCTCTGTCTGACTTGCTGGAATGGTGCGGCTTGTTGGTTCTGACCCAGACTCATGCATCTGGACTTCAGTGACCTGAGAAAGGAAATGAGTGTAAGTCAAAACAGCTGAACAAAGCAGAACAACATCATGAAAAACAAAATCAGACAAACAGAACAGCCCTTTCTTTTTTGTAATACTATCACTTCACAAAGCAATTCAATGTCCCATCTCTGAAATAACTCCAATAATGTAGTAATTCACCATACAAAAGAAACAGTGTGTAATGTAAAAGCCTAGAGCAAAAAAAGTTAACAACTACAGTGTTACAGCTCTACCCACCAAGACAAACATTCTCTTCTACTAGTAAGTGAGCAACATGCTTGGTCTATTTGTTGAATAACCCTGTGCTGCCATGACTACTGTAAACACAGGGGCCCTGGATCTGTGTTTATGTGCAAACATATCTTCCTTCTGGAACAATTTACCATTAACCAGGTGGTGCGATAAACGGCTGTGGCAGGTAGTACAATGCACAAGAAGGCTTTTATGTATACAGCTTGGGAGTGTTTGAGCCAAAAGCCAAGCAGCATAAACAAAGGTAAATAAAGTAGGCAAACAAATAATGTCAGCAGATGGAAACGTAGACAGAAAGCCTCTTATGAAACAGACAACATAGCCTCAAGGTTAATAGCATTATTTTCAGAGTTACTCAACTATCAAACTCACATACTGAAATCAAGCTGTTAATCAATCAATCAGTTAGGCATCACTGAGGCCAACATAAACATCATGGCAACATCTTAGAGATGATCAGATTAGGCTACATACATGCCATCTTGACAAAGCTACAAGCCAACTGGAGAAGGAAAAATGCTCTGTGTTTCCCAGATTTTAAATGACTAATAGATGACTACTAAATAATAACTTTACCTGCTGTGATGTGTCATTCATAGACAAGTTGTAACATACATGGGTAAAACTGAGGGAATTTCTGCAGTCTAAAACATATGTAATGAAAACAAGCAGTTATTGGTTAGGTTTCCACTCTGTTTACTTTTGCTTTCAGGATCAGGATTAGTTCTGAAGACAAAGGGCAGTGTTTCCTGTAGACATTTCTGAAGATGTAGTGGGTGGTTTCGGTCGGAAGATCCAGAATGAATATGGGGTTCATTCCACATTAGTTACATTAACCACTACAGAAAAAACCCAAACTGGATGTTGAAAGATTATGATAACTGAATATTGAAGCTGCACTGCAGCTGTTTCTGAATTTCCCCCATGCTGAATTTTTACAGTATTATAAGTCACCACAGGGGCAACTCTACAGCCAATGGTGGCCGTCAATCTTAAGGAAACACTGCAAAGAGGCCTTTCCTTAAGAAAAAGTAAACAATACACACCCATCCCTTAAGAGGATATTTTTTGATAACTCTTATTTATGAGCTATTAATCAAAATGGCTATGGTTACACAAACTTTAATTGTGAAATCCCCTTTTAAAACGTATGAATCATATAATTTGAAATTAGTGACACTTAAATATATGAGGAATGCAGATAAACCCTTACAATTTTACTTAAAGTAAAGACATATGACAACAAATAAACATTTCACTATGGTTCCCATTATCCAGCCAAGTATATTATCTACAGCTACAACTTATGTAGACTTAAGCCACTGCAAAGTTGCTCTTTATGTTAGTGTGTGGTTCTTTCCATCAGTTAAGTCGTGTAGGTTTCATTTAAAAGCGAAGTTTGACTAGTTGACCCATATAAGATCAAGCATTGTAGAAAGTCATACACCTTGTACAAATCTGTTCCAATAATCTACTCGGAGCACAGCCGGGAGACTAGGCTCATGGTGTCCCAGGTTAACTTAGCTGCACCTACCTCCTAAGCACAATGCACAGCCGACCACTTCCATCAACACATTAAACGTTGCACAAAAAATTCTGAATGGACTTTAAGGTTATCTGATAAAAATGTTAGTTTTGACAGTCACAGCAATGCGATTTATTAGTAAGTTTGCTTAATGGCACGCAAATCGGAAGCGGCATCCGTTAACACCAACCATTGGGGTCGGTGGTTTGATTTGAGGACTTGAGCATTTAGCTAAGCATATATCCGAAGAAAACATGAGGTTTAAATGTTGAGTATGTTAACTAAGCAGATATCATATTCTTGTCTACCAGTGGTCTTCTATAAGCTATGCTAACTGCACTGACAAACAGTTATCGACCAACCTCGCATGTAGCGTTGAGCTACGTTAACAGTGTAACAAAAGCTAGCAGCCTTTCCTGACGCTAGCATATAAGAAACGTTTCTCCCCCTCCTCGTTTTTATCTCCCGTTAATATCACAATTAATCTGACGCTACATTCAATATTCATTCAACGAGTGTCAACACGCTGTAGGAAAACGTTTACTCACCGAATTATGTGCGGACGGACAGTATTTGACTCTGGGTGGTGTCTGGTGAAGAGACCTCGGAGCAGTGCCTTCCTTGGAACCGAGCTAGCCACAAGTTGCTAACAGAGGGCGTGGCTAAGGTAAAAGTAAACAATGGTGACGTCATGTTCACACGCGGGACTGCTACAGATCGTCTTAATAATTTTACTATGTAAATAAATTAGTATTATAAATGCTTATGAAAGCGAGGTCTTCATTAAAACTAACTAAAAAAAAAAAAACTTATTTTGTTTCTCTCTGGTGGTTTTAATTTATATCACTTTGTAATTAAGCTGCGAAATTGAAAAACTTACTCCAAGTTTTCCAGTTACTATTAACCAATGCTCCTTTTATGGTCACGTTTATGCAAATGCAATTTGTGAAATCACAAATATTAAATAGCAGAGGTATTCTGTTAAAAAATAAATCACTGTTATTTGGGTCTGATTCTGTTACAATAAAAAGAGTTAAATCTACAAAAGTACAGTATGCCTTCACTTCCTTCATTTCTTTTAAGTGATGTTTATTAATTATTTAAACAAATATTTCTAAACCTGGTGCTGGTGCATGAGGTAGAAGAGTTAGAAATCTCCCAGTATGCACTGGGGTAATAGATTCACGTATGTAAATGACATCAAATCATGTGTTTCTACATTTACTATTACTGTTATTTTGTTCCACAGTGTGTTACATAATGGTGCCACTGTTGCCACTTTCAGCACTGTTAAATTAGATATAATCAGTGAACATGTTCAGATCATGTGAGATATTGGTGCATCACTGGGGAAGTTCTTGATGGAATAACAGAAAATTTTATTACCTTATACTTTACCTTATATAATCGTTATATATTATAACATATATCTTAAAAAGTAGCATTAGCAACATTAGCATTTAGCATTTAATAAGTGATAGTCTTCATATGACTGTCTAATCTAAACTCATTTATTCATGTACAAACATCAGGGCCCAGAGTTGGTAATATACTTGTACAGATTGTACAGTAAGATCCATGGTGCAGTGCAGCTACATGTGAAAATTACCCCATGAAAAACTATTAACCGTTATGTATATTTTCATTCCTACATAAAGTTAATTTAAGGATAGATCTGCAGCCAAATATATCTGTCTTGTCATATATTCTTATCTCCTGGCTTCAAGCAGTCCACAAGAGGGAGATGTTTCCTTTCAGGTCATGATGCTGTGCAGTAGATAAAGTACTTAAAAGTGAAATTTCACTATTAGGGGGCCCACATCACAAAAAAGTAAGAACCAAAACACAACAGAAAAGCTAAATGAAATACAACAAAGGAGAGTAACAAAATAAAAATACAAGCACAGTTAAGACTGAAGAATACAGACAAAACATGGGATCATAATTTTCTATTGAATATACATAGTAATAGTACCAGTAGTACTCATACTCACTAGTAGTTAGTAATATTATTAGTTCATTGCTACATGTCCAACAAGTTGAAGCATTATTCTTGGACACAGGTCTCCTGTAAGAATTAAGAGGTAAAGCTTAAGTAAGCTACAGTATGTCCACGTCCCAGAAGTCAAATCCATAAGATCATTCAATACAATATTGACATTCTTACTGCACATACGTGTTGCAAACAACAGGAGACAAGTTTAGGCATCTTTATTTTTCAAACATATATAAAACCGATAGAGAAACACAACTAGATACAAGTCGAACATGCTGAACACAGATGACTGTAACATTCTAAACTGCTGGTAAAAACAAGGCACCATCCAAGATCAACAATCAGTTGCAATGTTTGAGAGTGGTCAACAGTGTATAAGCACACATACGGTATTGTTTTTCTCTTCTCCTACAGTATTTGCTTATAATATTATTGTATGAACACAACGGTACAGCATCAATAATGCAAGTTTGGCAAAGTTGGTGCCCTTACAACTAACTCCTCCTGAGAATTTTCTTGATTTTAGGCGAGAATTCAAGCCAAGACACCAGCATTATAAATACTTCAGCATCTGATTTCAATGAAGAATCATAGCAGCAAGCTTTGTAGGTTCCAACAGATACACCACATTACTTCAAATGTCTTAGTATTATAATACTAGTACTCAAGAAATTCTGCTCTGCTCGTTCCATCCTCATACACTGTTTCACACATAAACACATGGGAAAGGCGCCTTTGGTGAGATGTAGAATGCTTCAACTTTTCAATAATACAAATAAAAACCTATTACATAAATGACCAAAGAACAATTTTAAAGCTAATGATTTGAGAGCTACTGTAATTGTTTTGTGCAGCAGTAGTAAATCAGCCCTGATCAACTTCATTCATACAGACTGTGACAAGTGTCTGTGTATCACTTATTCATTTTCCCTGGGGCCAGTTTTGTCTGCCTCACAAAGGTCAACGTTCACTAATTTAATTTTAAGATCATGTGAATATATAAAATCACAATTCCAACACTTGTAATCCTTGTCTCGGTTAGTATTAAAAGCAGACTAAAGAAACCCACGACAAAATGAACAGAAACAGCTTTACATGTCATCAGAACAGGTGAATACTAAACCAATGTGCATTTGGTCTCAGTTATTATTTCAGTTATATTAATACAAATACTGTACAGTAAGAAATAAAGTGCTTGATTTCAGACAGAGGCTTGTGACAAAATGACAACTACAACACTGCAAAACTGCCACAAATTCTACAGAACTGAAATGATTGCATATTTTTCTGAGCATCTACCCATGATGTTGTGTGCCAAGGTCATTTTATTTTAACAAAAAAATATTTCTGTCACTATTATCATAAAGAAAATGAAAAAGAAAGAACATGCAATTTTGTGCTCATATTAGCCTTGAAGAACTAAAAACACCTTGTCCAGTACAGGCAACAGTATTTTGGCTATAACATAAAAAACAGAGAAAAGAGCTGAGTAGAAAAGCCTTGTGATGTATAGTTAGGATAAAGGTTTACTTTGTGGAACTCGGCCTCCTCTTAGATCCAAACACTGACTGTGCTTGGAAGCTGTACATTATATGCTATAATACATCTAAAGAAACCTGACTATTTTTTGGGTTTTTTTTTTTTCTTTTTTGCAAAACCCTGCAGTATAAAAGACAAACACTGCTACAGTTAAAATGTAACTAAAATGGGTTTTACTTTCAGCTAGTGTTTTGTTATGAATGACAGTGGTGTTCAGAAGATGGCTACATTTTTAGGTAACTACTTAAATTACGAAACTTGCCCAAATATTATGATCAAAAATGTGCTCATATGCAAAGACGGTGTGCATCTCCCGAATTCGAATGTGCTAATGTCTTGATCTTCCTCCTTCAAAGGCGTGGTGCTCCTCATGTGCTGAAACAGAAGCAAACAGAACAATTAACCTTCTTGCATGACATTTTACAGTATTATTGTCAATGATAAAAATCATGATACATCACTATCGGTATTCAAAGACAATACTCACGCTTGTAAAACACTGCTTTAAACGGTATCTGTGGGAGAAGCTCATAGATCCTTCCCAAGATGTTTGACTCGTTAGCGCAAGAAGCATTTCCATTCCAGACCTGAACGACATCTTCTCTGTCTCTTACACTTACACTGACACCAACTACTTCATCCTCTGCCAAGAACAGCAACAAAGATTTATGCATTTCAGAATTGCAGTAACACCAAATCACACACAAAAAAATGTAATTTTAATAAATACAATGCACTTCAGTTCCTAGACCAAAAGCCACTAGATTTTAGAACTCAAGAAACAATATTACCTGGGGCACAATAATCACTGAACTGTTCTCCAATAGTAGCCAGTAGCAACTCCTTCCACACAGCAGACTGTAAATATGAAGACATATTTGTCAAATGGCAAATAATTAACATGCAAACAGTGCATATAAATACAAGTATTGATTATGTCACTTACTGTGCACTCTTTGGGTACTTTCATTTTCCAAACACCCCCTTTAGCATTGCTTTCCTCTTCCCTGTGTGCAAACCAGCAGGCAACATTACACAAGGCAATTTTAAACAGGTTTATGTGCAGTGTACACACACACACACACACAGTCATCTTCAAGTTAAACTCACCAGAGTGGTTTCCGTTCTCCTCTCATCAGATGATAGCTACATCTCAGAGGTAAGCTAGAGACGCTGGGTATGTTGTTGTAAACTCTCCAAAAGTTCTACTCCAGGGTGAAGGTGAACAGAGGAAACAGTGAGAAGACACTGTTGTCTTTGTTAATATTTCACAATTGTTACAGTGCAAATGTGAAAAGACAAAGGATTAACCACAAATTCATATTAGAGTACTTGAGCTCTGTTAGTTAGTTCTAACTCCTCTATATTGTACATTGCTAGTTTGGCTGTGGCCTTATATCAAAACTGTGAACCATCTCACCTGGACAGTCTCCACTGTGTAGATTTTCTTCAGGTTTGATTCACATTCAGCTGCTGTTGTTCCTGGTAAAGATCTAAAAAAAAAAAAACCACACAAAATCAGAAACACATATTTAATTAAATTCCGCTTTTCACTACTCAACAAATGACAAGACTTTAAAATTCTTGTGTTGTCTTAACGTGCTCTAGATATATTTCTTTCAGTTGCTGTGTTACTCAGACATGTTTTAGAGAGCTGACCTCTGAGCAGACATGTTGGACGGGGGATCAGATGACAAATAAGCCAGTAAACAGTAAACAACACTGACCTCATTTGAATGCAGCTGATTCACACACACTCTGTGTAATGAGGCTTGTGAAATTCTGTCTCACTTCTATCAACTCAGTTGGGATTACCTATCATTAATTCTGAAAACACTCATAAAACATCTGTTAAACTGGGAACTTTATAAATAGCAGCGGCGAAGTTGAGCTCCAGAAATCGAAGTGGCAGAAAATAATGGCAACCATCACATAAGCTGTGACTCAGCACGTTTTGTTTTTTTTATTAACAACAACAAATGTGTTCATGAAAATACAAGTTAAGGTTGAACTCAAACATGACCTCGTCTGAAGTCAAATCCACTTATTAAATTCAGCCAGGTCATATTTATGCCCCTGTGTCTATTTTTAAGAACCTACCAAGTAGAGGATTTGCATATGTAGGTCACAGAGAAAACAACTTTGTAGAAAGGCTGTAGCACCATTAACATGCTGCTTTGTTGTTTTTTCTGTGATTTATGAAAGGCATATGATCCCTGTGGCGTTGTTAAATATACCTGTGCTATGATCTGGGTTGCAGTGACTGACTTAAATCACGCCTGATGAACTTGTCATATGCTTTCTTTGTTCTCATTACATGGAGTTCACCTACTTGACACGGATTAGAGACTAATAATATAAAATAGGAGAGTAACTAAGCAGGGTCTTACCTATCAAGCCAGAAAGTCCACGGAGAATGTAAAGGCAGGGTGTCGTTTTCATTATCTGAAATCCTCCCCAAATCTCTGTCGCTAATGTGAATGTTGTGCTCCAGTGGGCCCGGGCTGGATGTTGTGCTCGGCTGTAATGCAGCTACTGGGACTGCCATTGTACTGTTCCCCCTGAAAACCGAATGACTTCGCAAAAAAACAAACAGACTTCTTGTGCTAACGTTTTCACCAGGGGCTGTTACCGTTATGTATACAGGTTGGATAGGTAAATTTAACCCAGATCAGCTGACGCATTAGTCGCTTCACCGGTTTGCGCCGTCACAACCGGTGATGACGCCCGCTGACTGCCCCCCGGTACCTGCACACCACCAGAGCTCTCTAGAAGTTTCTCCTACTGAAGTTTGCATACACGTTAACTGAAAAACTAATTAACTGCGCTATACAAACGGACAGGATTTCGATTCTAGCTACTTATCCCGTCGCTACCAGGTATTGGGTGCTTTGTTGATGTCAGGTTAAACTGGAAAGCATCTTCCGCAAATGTCACTACGTAATTGCAGACATGCGCAGTCTGCACTGTCAGCAGCTTCGTTGAGTTGCTAACAGCTACTGCTAACTAGCAAGTATTTCCTGCCTGTGACTGGACACAGCTATGGACATCGACGCGTTGTTGGAAGCATTTCAAGGCAATGTTTACACTTATCCAAATAAGTGATTCGTCGTTAGTGTAGGATTGTTTTCACACTTGTTTTGATGCCTTCAGCACAAACTGTAATGTTTGCTAATTACGTTACGCATGTTACCGTAACTTAACGCTAGCTTACCAACATCGACTAGATAACGTTTAGAAGAGGCACTTAAGTTAGGGACACTGATATCATTTCGTGCTTGCTCTTGTTGGTTTAATGTTGTACTGTGAGAGAAAAAAAGTTGGTCATGCCTTACAAAGCTGACCCATTTATTCGCTCACTGATACTGATGCGGTTATGTAAACAGCTAGCTGGTAACGTCACAGTAACCGCACTACTTCGCTACTAACTTTGACGAGAACTTTTCATGCAGTTAATTGAATTTCTTTTTTTATGAGAAAGCCTCAAAAACTCAAATTCACCACCCTAAAATGGCTTGGAATGTAAGTCTTACACTTAATTAAAAATGTCTAGAGCATTTATTTCTTAACGTTAACTGTATAAGCGAATAATGAGATTGTTTGTATTGCATGATGTCGAGAAACATTATATAACTTATCTGTCGTTATCGTAAGTAAAGGTGGGATGTTTTTATCAGTGAACTGTGCAGGAGACTGTTCAAACAGTGTGATTTAACACTGTCAGATCTGGAGCAAACTAAATTGCTACTGCCAAACCGCCAATAACCATTATTACTATTAATCAAATGTCCATCCGAATTTCCCAAACCTCAAGGCCACTTCTTCAAATGGCTCGTTTAGTCAAGTAAAAACTTCAAAACCAAAAGATCTTCATATTAGTATCATACACGAATATGGAAACCGGAATATATTAACATTGGAGAACCTGAAACCAGATAACTTGGACATCAGAGCAATAAATGAATCATCAAAATAGATGCTCATGGTCCTTCTGTCGATCAGCTAATCGATTAATTGAATAATTGTTGCAGCTCTATGCTTAGACGCTCATCAGCTCTTAATGAACATGTGTCAGTTAAAGCAAAAACGCGAATTAACAATTTTTAAGTGGTTAATTAATTTTGGTTTGCATGTCTGGGTCCAGTGGAAAGTACAGATAAATGGTGTATGGAAACACGTGATCATGCAGCTATATTGTCATTATCATGACATGAAAAATTCTTATCATGGGGAGGAATTATCATGATATATCATGGATATGATATGGCACACCCCTAATTTACAATTACTTAATTTTTGCCAACCTACATATAAAGTACCAGAAAGAGAATTAACAGGGTTTCACATTTTTTCCACACAAACAAAATGCTTAATTTTCAAATTTTTGTGCGCTTTTTGGTCATTATGAAATCTTTCAATTTTAACTTAAGGCTAATAGAGGTACAGACATTTGTTTGGTTTGGTCAGAGTCCAATTTTAGCAGTCTTGAGATTATTACCTATACACTAATTGTGCTGTTTTTCCTGTGGACTTGACAGATTTTGAGAAGAAAGGAAAGAAAGACACCTGCCATGTCTTGGAGCAATTCCTGTGTCATGTTGCCAAGACAGGGCAGCCAATGTGAGTACTAACCAGAGGCTGACACATAATGTAAAACATTAAAATGTCTGCATTTGACACACATAAATTATGACCTCTCCGGTCGAGGCAGATGACCGCCCACCATGAGCCTGGTTCTGCTGGAGGTTTCTTCCGTTAAAGGGAGTTTTTCCTCT